>DWNJ01002473.1:0-10503 GCA_018250275.1 Udranomia eurus
ATTCTATGTTTTACCAAGTTTATAGTTAGTTTACGTACATTTACGTAAACTAGATCATTGAGTATTGGATGAATTATACATTTTCATAAAACGTAAGATAATTGCACGTTCTTACATTTTTATTACTTATTGTTTAGTGATAAATGTGCATTTCTTAAGATGGTAGACAAAATCATTGACCGAGATTAATTATAAGAGTCCTTCAATCCACTTCTACTTAACAAGCAATCACAAAAATATCAAGCTTCTATTTATAAACATCGAAAAGTATTAACAACGAAAATCTGAATTTCTTAAGTTTAAGTATAACAATAATATGAATATTTATATTTCGATGTTAATATTATGTTTCATATTTCCTACTCTAACATCACAACGATAAACAAAAAACCAAAAAAAAAATCTAATGAAAATAAAGATTTATCCATCACCATCAATCCGTAGTTTGAAGTTTAAAAAAATACACCCCTACAAAGACGACCGTTTAGTTCTCTACACGGAATGCACCGTCATTATTTACAACCCTTTCCAACCCTTAACAACAAAGCTTTTTAACATTTTTAAACTACGACCCACAATGGTTCCTACCTATTGAATTTTTACTCTGCGCGGGATTACGGCGGGTCTCGGCTCAATAAATGTTTTAATGTTTAAGAGATTAGCGCTGCGATGTCTGAGTGTGCGTAAATATTTTCGGATTTATACATGTTTTTGTTTGTTAAAAGATTTTGATTTTTAAATACGTGCCAGAGTTTAAATTGGGGAGATATTAGCGAGAAACGGTATGTTAAGTGACCTTGCTGCTTGGGGAAATCCGCTGATTCTGAATTTTCTCTTGTGTAAAATTAATCTCATGACAGTAACCAGGTATTTCTGGATCAGATTTGTAGAAGAAAAAAGTTGGTATTGCAAGGAACAAGACGAAACACTTAGCCCAAGCACTATGATTATACACTGCTATTCTTGTCTTTCGTCCTTCTAAAGCATACAAGTTAAGGCTGTAGTTGTGTAACGATTTATGTTATTTAGTAACCAATACAATGAAACTTCTAAGTGAGAATGTTGCCTTTAACAACAGCGAAAAATGTACATGTTTAAAAACTTTGGTAGACGGCCAAATGTTCGATATAGATACCATTCCTACAAGTATTATCACATTATTTAGACATTATACGTCCCCTAACGATGGAGAGACGCGCATTTTTATGAGAAAAAGACATGAATTTGGCATCACCAAATTCATTGGCCTAATCATAGGCATTGTTCTTAGGAAGCTTGAACACATTCTCAAACGATTTTTTCCAATTTGAGAATAATTGGGACGCGCAAAGGTAAAAGAGCAGATGATGCAATAATTGAACCGTCAATCACCCTTAATTTCGTTACTTTTATGTGTCTTACCATTGTCACATTGTGCCTGCAGTTATGTGTTCAAGCTTCCTAAGAACAATGCCTATGATTAGGCCAATGAATAATAAGTACCTGCTTAATGTTATACAGTAAGTGAAACTTATTAATAATGATATACAGTAAGATCATCTACTCCGATGTTAATTAAAAGTAGGACCGACTGAAAGTAAATTTAGATGTAAAATCGGGACCTTAAATGATACGATAAGCCTGAAACAAGCAAATAATAAGTCCGCAGAATTATGCTCGGTGGCGGGTCGGTGTTTGGTCCATAAGGGGGCTCGTGGCACCGGGGTGCAGATAGGGATGGGTACATTGCATTACGAAAGAAATATCGATGTTTATATTATAAGTAGGTACCACATATTATGCATATATATAAATATTGTATATTTTAATTTTCTTCTCTATATCGATCAATTATTTTAATAATTTATTTATTTATAGTATGTATAAGTTTATTAATTAAGATTTAAACTGTTCAGATTGATATGCGAATGTGGATAATGTCATTAAAGCATACCAACAGTTTTTATTAGTACCTAGTAGATCTTTTCCTACGCCGTTTGACATACAAGTACCAATAACAGTAAAAAATATAATTTAAAAAAATGTGAAAGTCATTATCACGCCTTACAGCCTTACACACGGCAGGCGTCGGCACTCCAACAGTCAGGTTTACTCGCGGCTATAGAAATTTCATATCAAAAAAGTCGTAACACCCTATCGATATATCGATACGACCAACCAAACAGCTCTTGCAAAATCGACATAAAATTTCCAATCGATGTCAAAATCACTACCAAGCTAACCCTTCAACTGCGCGCTGGTAGAGGTCTATTTTAATGCATTCATGGGCTCTCGAGCGTGGCGACGGCAAAGTAACTAAACTCTGTGCCACCCCGATTCCATTTATTATTTTAAACTGCAGTTATAAGAGAGATTGAAAGGGGTTACGTGACGCGTAGCGCGGCTCACACCTGTTTTGTTTGGTCTGAGCTTAGTCAAGAATTGATGATTTATTATTGTAGAATTTAAATTTTAAAAAATATGTTAAATACCGTATACAAATGTTCACATGTATGTATATCGTAGTTTGTTATAACGTTTTAATAGCTTTGATGGCATAATAACTGCATATGGCAGCATAAACAAGAGAATTTAGACCATTTAACCAATGTTTTTTCAAAGTATTATAAAAGTAATGGCAATTTTGAAGATAATATTAAAATAACAACTATCTCTTTTGAGTTCCACTTAACTTAAATATGGCAAATTAAATATTTGTAAAACAAGATAAAATATGGTACTTCGGAATCCAGATTCTGCGCAATGTGGTCAAACAAAATGTCGGATGAATTCCATGTAACTCATGAAGTTACATGCGAACTCATTTTGAAGTCGCATGTAACTCATGTGTGGAATCTGAGGTAACTCACTTTTTGAGGATTTATTAACTCCTCCTGACGGTTCCAGGACTCCAGAAACGGTTGAGTTCTTCCTGTCTGTCTGTCTGAATTCTGTCCTTTGCAGTTTGATATTTTTAACCAACAACACATATCCTAACCCTTTAAATTCGTAGGCGTGACGCAGTTAGTCAATATTTTGCAAGAAATCGGCATGTACCGTGACGGTGCATTTGGCGCTAAAACGGACCGCACGAGTATTTGTCAACCAATCAACCGGAAACTATAAGCATGAAAGGGTTAAGTTGATAAAATATTAACTACGAATATGTACATTGTTTATTTCTGGATAAATAGGTGCTTATGCTTTTATTATAGGAATCTAGAAAAGTGTATTGTACTTCGTTATATTTATTTATAGTATATAAGTTTGGAATGTTGGACTCGGTTGTATGCAAAATATTTTCATTGAGGAAACCGCTGCATATTTGTATGATTTTTGTATTTAACGTTTATCTCCTTATAGGATATGATGCCCATTACTTACTATAATTTTATATGTGAACAGACCGAGCGGTTATCAGACATCAGAAGTGATACGACAGGATTATTTCACATATCAGTTTATTAACCATATAACAATGAATGAATTAATAAATAATTTTAATTATTAAAATGACACTGACTGATTGGTAATTACCGGGACACTGTCCCATCCAGTGGCCCAGTATCCACCTCAATCCTCGCCAAATGTAATAACATAACAGTCTAATACACCAATACCTTCTCAATATCTCGGCAGAGATGCCGCGTGTTCTTCTTACTCAGGAGCAGCGTTCACTAGCAAAGCCTGCAATCTCGGTGCCCGAGCCCGGTGTTGCGTGTTCGTACAAAGTTAATTATTTTGAAGGCAGTCACACCTCTGTTTTATGCAACATAATATGAAGTACCGACATATATGTACATGTATGAGGCACAAGAACTTTACATGAAGATGTGTGTCCCTAAGGATTTTCTGGTATGTATCGACAAAAAATCTGCTACCTTACACCCCATATCATCACCGAAACGCGTGTCTGATCAAATATTTATATAATTTATGGCTTGTCGATATCGACAAAGGGTTGGCAATAAAAAACGACGCATTTCACGCACTATTAACCCATTAAACAAATTTGAGCGAACCATTACAAGGTGGCTTTGTTGATATTTTTTCGCTTAGTTATGATTATTGCGATGCGTTGATTACAGCATCTGCTAGAATCGAGTAAAGTTGAATAAGTTTAGTGGTGAATATTGGGTACTATTGTCTTCAGATGCATATTACACAGGCCTGAAAGATTGGAGGCGTCCGTGACTTTCAAATAAAGTTTTTTGGTGGTTTCTCTATCAGGATTTCGGATCTGTTTTACTTGGAAATGATGTCTTTAGACTTTAGTTGTTACCTTTAAGAATATCACCTTCTCCATCAAATTTTTATGACCATGAATTGTATTTTATTTGTACTAGTCTGTTTCAGTTTTTTTATAATTTATTACCAAGACTGATCAAAAACTGGTATTTCTACCACAGACTTGGAAGAGTCAATACGATTTCGTGAATCTGAATTTGTTTGTAAGTTCTCTATCAGGATAAGGTTAAGGTATTCATTTATTTATTTAATGGTGAACACAAATTACATTAATTACAAGACAAATTGCGTTTACATCTCGCGTACTATCGATCTGTGTGAGAAGTCTCAGGCACACAGACAATATGCAAGACGGTGAAGACGTACTTTATAGACACACATGCGACATATCTCTTCGCATAAATCTGCATCAATGGCTGCATTTATGACTTCAATATTGTTCATAACAAAAACCTGACCTTAGAGGTCCTGTGATTTTCAAACATACTTTAACTTGTTCTGCGTCTGAATTACAGATACGCACCATTTGCGTTTTACTTCAATTTCTTTTCCAATATCGAATGATACTTAGATGTCGATTAGAGACTAGATCAAAGGTAGTTTCGGCTGTAAGCCCAGTCCATTTATTATGCCGGCAACTTACCGAGTCTCTTTCCACAAAACAAAACCTGATTTTCCTTGCCATTTGAACTACTAACCAGCATTTAACTCAACAGCTCCTCAGTTCAACTGCCACTACACTCAAGCAGGAGGCGTGGCTCCTGCCCATCCCATTGGACCCCATATAATAGGGTCCCTGACGTCCCAACCCACAGTGCGTGCGACACTGGCGCGGGAGCATCGCGCTTTGAGTCACTCTAGTCATGGTCAATTTATATTTTTAATTCTTTTTTAATCATAGACAATTTTTTTGGTGATGTGTGGTTTTATTTACAACAAATAATAGTAGTAGATAGTGTAATAGTGTTTTTCACGTGTCGAATGATTGATTCAGACAGATACGAGTATAACTGAAGCTTTTTCGTCCTGTAAGTATTGAATTTTGTATTTATTAAATTTCCATTGTTCATAAACTCTAATTACATAACATATTATCGTTGAGAATAGCATGCAACCCGTGACAACTATTCCTATTAATTACCAGTAGAGGAAAGAATTTCGTACAAATTGTTTGCTTAGATACTTAGTAATTATTTATTTTGTATAAAAAGCATATGTCTTATGTCTAACTCTTATGTCAATGAAATTGCAAACACAAATAAGAAAATACATTTTGTATAGTAATAGTAAAAATAGAATATATAGTAAATTAGTATGGTTAATAATAATGGTAATAAGGTACATGCTAATGTGCTATAAATAGTTTAACGAGGTATAATTTTCTGTGCAATAATTTCTGTGAACTTTGAATGATAAAAATTTGAGAACAACGTATTAAATATTACAAATAAAATTATATTATATTCGTTTGTCAGTAGATATAGCTTAGAGTTACGCAGCCCGTAACTCTAAGCTATATCTACTGACAAACGAATTCATAACCTAGATTGTTTTAAGAATCAAGAATCAGATGTTTTTGTTTATTACGTCATACATTTTCTTTAGTCAGTGACCATCGACTTTCAACGCTCTCAGGCTATGGATAGACCGGGAGAATAAAGACGACGAAAAAAACTCCTAGCACCCTTTTAAAAATAAGACAAGTAAATTCAAGTCTACAGCTTGATTTTGGTCCGATACTGAACTTGAGAAACAGCGACCGTTTGACAAAATCAAGTGAATTTAACTCTATTAGGTGCATGGGGCATAGAAACAGATAAAGAAGAAAAAATAGACTTATCAATGCATTTTAGGTGATAATTTAATAAAAAACGCATTAACACAACTAACTATAACATCAGTCTAATAATAGAAAGCTACGTTTCTCAATGACGTAGGCCTTCTATGTTACTAAGAAACTCCCTCCTTCTTATTCTAAACTATTTTGACATTAAGGTTATCAAAACGTCAAGGTTTATTTTAGCGGTAGTTATCTAAACGATATTTATCGGGTAACTTTACTATTGACAACAACTATAATAATCAAAATGTTAAATTAAAAGAAATCTCGTAAGCTCTATGAAACTGTATCTTATAGTTTACGTCAATAGTAACGCGAAAATAGGTTTGTCAAGCGTAGGTAGGTACTTTCCGCAACAGTCAAACTGTTTAACGTTTACAGACCTATTTGAAAGTTGTATAGACCTTACCTATTACGATTCTACTCCGGATGCACCACTGCCATATCTTTTTCTGCCTCACAACAGCAGTGTTGTTGCCGCTGTGATCTGACTTGAAGGATGTGGTAAGGGAGATACACTTAACCGAGACGTTTCAAGTTAATCCTCAGGGGTAGCAACGCATCTGTTGTCGACCTAAGAAAGAACTTCAACTTCGTCTTCGCTGAATACAGATGTCGTGTTGCAGTAATCACTTACCGTCAGATGGACTGCATTCTCGTATGGTTATAAAAATACATATATAAAGATAACATCTTTCATGCGAACCACGACTTGTTAATCTATTACAAAGCAATTAACTCTATACTCTATATATTAGGCTTAAACCGCGCAAGGGCGCACGTGTGCGTCGCGTGCCGTTCACAGGTGGTTCCGCCCTACACCGCCTCCGCGACCGGCAATACTTGACTCTGTTATCGGCGGGCAAAATATACACGACAGTATTGAAACTAGTTCCAAAAACTCTATTAAAAACGATAAATACTACTTAGCTCGAATGCTATACTAACTAACTAACGTCTATAATTACGATAATAAGGCGTTGCCGCCTCCGCGACCAATAATACTTGAATACCTTACGCGCTGAAACTGAAACTTAATGCTTTCTGAAACGCGGTAAAAAGTAGTGTTGAGGTCATTTTTCTGGTCAGTTTTGTCCTGCATTGTGGACGTTTAATCTTGACAACAAAACCACGAAAATTGTAAATTTCATTTTTACTATCTACTATTTTATTCGAGTTACTTGCCGCAAGGGAAAGTTATTGAGGAAAGATCAAACATCGTCAATTATGATTTTTTTGGAAATTATATTCTATAACTAGTTCAATATTTGGATGCACACATTAGTAAATCGAACCACTCAAACACTCAGCAAAAACGCTACAAATAACACTATTGTATAAATATCCGTGGCATATTTAATGATCTACGTATTGCCACGTGCGTGTCGCGTGCCACCAACTGAACAGGTGGTCACCACCCCCAGTTTACTCACTAGACCATGACAATTGCTGCATGGTTAAAATCAGAGAAATGTTTGGAGTATTTCCTTTGCTTGTTCACAACATAATCACCCGTATTCATAAACTATACTATCTATGACTATCCACATCAGTGAAAACAAAAGAAAACAAAAGTAAAGATTGACAGTGTGCTTGTCCCGTAAATCTGTTCAGAGACAATATTTGCTACGTTGATTTAAACGTCTTCGCATAGTGTTGCTCCGCATAGTGTTGCTTCTTTACTTACACAAGCATCGTTTGTGAATACGGCTATTAGATTTGAAATTGGATTAGAGTGGAATAAAAACCTAGGTAGAATTGATAAAAAATAATTCAGAGGCTTAGGCATAAAAAGGTAACAAAAAGCATTCGAATTTATAAAACTAGTTATATTATTATCAATTTTTGTATAGCAGTGCCTGAAAAATATGAATTAAATATTAACCATTATTACAACTTTGAATATAAGATCATAACTTTACATACATACAATGTATACACTAGAGTTCATGTATTACAATTGTCAATAAGTAATCTAGCCAAGACAAAGTATTTTAATTGACATAATTAAATAAAAGTAACGAAAACGTAATGACACCGTAATATTAATGGATTCGAAAATCAAGAAATTAACTTTCGAACACCCTAACCGGAAATCACGCACCGGAAGTGGGAAGTGATAAAGTGCAACTGACTTTCCGTAACGTGTCCGTCACGCGATGTTTGCGGGGGGCGGCCGACCTCCTGCTCTAAATATAAAAAGTTTTAATTATTCAACCTTACAAATGATTTAACTCTCCAGAGCCTTTTTGAACATATAGATATAAAAATCTATTTTTTCTGAAATTCTTGACTCTAAATTCGATAAAATTCATTGCTTTCCCCGAAATAAGTTTCCAATTGATAATAGTGCATACATTTCATATCTTTTAAACACTTTACGAGTTTTAAGAGTGGGGGGTTGCCAAATTATACATAGATTTTATTTCTTTAAGTACCACCCACCTACTTTCATTTCCATTTTTTTTTCCAGATCGGTGAAAATGTTCACCACCAACTTCGAAGACTACTGCGACTTCAACGACAGCATCTGCAGCACCGACTCAGGATTTGACAGATCTTATGCAGAGTCTCTGGCGACGCCGACGTCAGCACACAGTACCCCCTTCAAACACAATACGTCAGACGTAGGCTTATCACTTACACCTACAAAAGGGAGCAATGCACGAAGAAAACTATTCGCTGATAATTTCGAATACCCTTTCCAACAACCAGTTGAGGACATAAAAACTTTCGAACAAAATATAAGGATTACAGACAACACGTCTACCCCAGTGAAAACAAAAGAAAAGAAAAGTAAAGACTCGGGCAAACCAAAGAGAAAATACGCCAATGGGAAGAACAGGGTGACACGATGCAAAAGTCCGACCCAGATTTTGAAAATAAAACGAAATAGACGAATGAAAGCAAATGACAGGGAACGAAATAGGATGCATATGTTAAACGAAGCTTTGGATCGGCTAAGGTGTGTTTTACCTACATTCCCTGAAGACACAAAGTTGACAAAGATAGAGACTTTAAGATTTGCTCATAACTACATTTTTGCATTAAGTCAAACCTTAGAATCTTTAGACAACATCGATTCTGGTCAAATACCTCCTGAAGGACTAAGTACGCAGTGTGAATACTCGCTGCCTAATGAGAAGATAAATAAGGATGCATTTAGGGAAATATTCCTACTACCAAATAAGACTGACGAGAGCAATTCCGATGGAAGTCATAGAAATTTTCAAGGTTTCAGCAAACCTTTTCCAAATGGATCAAATTTTTTGCAGACCTCTGAAGGTGTACTTATTAATGTTGGAAACGTTACTGTGTCAGTTAATAATAAAGGCGGAAATTGCATAACATCAACAACAGGCAGTGGTTTCTTTACAAATCCATCAAGTTATGGAGACGATTTGTATCAGCAGAACTTTTACAATCAAAGGCCGTTCGAAACTTGCAACAATTACAATAATAATTATGAAAATAGTGTAGCGACAACTACTGAAGACAACTATTTCAATCAGAAGAATTATGAGATCTTCAAAAACGCATTTGAAACTGCCGCAAAAAGTCGAAGACATTCTAAAATGGAAGATTATTCCCCTAGTTACACAAATTATACGAATATAAATTATAACTGTAATGAAAGAAATAATTATAATTGTGAACCTAGTTATGGCCAAAGTAACTTTTATTATAACGACCAAAGATACAGGGAATATTATAGACATCAACAAATCTTAAATGCTCAAATTTGATACCTACATTATTGTAAAATATAATCTAGTCATATTTCAAAAAATATATTTTTAGAAAATTAAGTACAAATATGTTTAGGTTAAGTATTCTACTGACAATAAAGTCAATTTTATTACGTCGCTAGGTTAAATTTGATCAAGATTTTAATAAAGATGTATCTAGTCATAAATCCAAAAAATATGAAAAATATATTTTTATTTTTAAACATTATGTATTTTTATTTTATTTCACCCACAATCATAGTTGTAACTATGTGTATCATTTTAATACCAGTATTTAGAAAACTAAAAGTGTGAGAATAAATTATAATATATTTAAAATGACAGAACATAGTTTGATCGCCCCTTTACAGTTGAAATTCCTTAAGAGCACTGAACCACCCATTTTTTGTTACCGTCTAAAATTTCAGACTTCTTCAAAAGTAATAAACTCCCATATAAATATCACCATATCACCATTGAAGACGGTAGAACCTTTAACGATACGATTCTAAAGACACCACCGCCGCACTTATTTTTGCCTTTATTATAATTGCTCTGTTCTTGCTGCTGTGTTCTATGTAGTTTAAGGGATGTGGTCAGAGAGACATGGTTACCCGAGGTGTTTCAACTTAGTCCTCAAGGGTAGCAACCTAGCAACGCATTTGTGGTCGACTTACGACAGGTCTTTGATCCTATATTGGGTTGGTC
>DWNJ01002474.1:0-10501 GCA_018250275.1 Udranomia eurus
CCCTTCAAACCAGAACACAGCAGCAAGAATACTGCAGTTATAAGGCAGAAATAGGTGTGGCGGTGGTGCCTCCGGAGCCGAACAGGTCCAAGGTTCTACCACCTTCCAATTAAATTCCAAACCTACGTAGATCAGGCGTGCGATTTTCATCTCGAGTTCCGACTCTCCTATAAGCTGGGACATTAGAGGGATTCGACGAACACTCAAGGGTTTTCCCGATAAATAGCACCTAAATCAACGTAGACAATATTTCACGGGCGATATTTCAAACTTCGACCGAGGGCTCGCAATAAACAAACTGTTACGACGCAAATGGCCTTTTAAAAGCCATCGGCGATCCAAATCGCTGGCGGTGAAAAAATTTACTGCCTACGAAACGAACTCGTATTGCGAGACGAATGCCCTATGTTCATTTGTAGGGAAAATGTATTTAAATTAATTATTTCTACGTATTTTCATACCTTTTTAGGTTCGATAAAAACACATTGCGTTGAACGTTCGTTCGCCTGAACGGTACAGAAATGTTTTTGAAAAATATTAAACGGAATCGTGAGCTGCCGTGGCTGAGAATTTTACAAGCATTCTTATGAGCTACACGTGTTTATTTAAATACTTAAGTATCAATATATAATCGATAATTGTGTAAAATCCTTCAAAAGTCTTTAAACTAGAGCACACAACTAACACACACTACTATTAAAGTAATTTAGTTTAATGGAGGGGAGTGCATATTTAGACTGGAAGATATACACATCTCTTGTATAGAATGCAATGTATGGTATTGAAACTTAAGTAGAATCATACTTGTAAGTGGCTCCTGTTCCTTGGGTTACCAAACCACAATCGCAGAGCCTGCAGTACTGTATAACGAGGCGTCCGGATTGCCGGGTAACTGGAAAAGAAGTGTTTCAATTAATCGCATATAAATGTTTAAAAAGCGTTTGGTAGGGGAAAATCTTATGGATTCACCGTCACTGTCAGCAAATGTCACGTAACATAATTTCTTACTTTCACCGCTTTGTTCGCAGAAATGTTCTTGAAAATGTTGGTGTGTATTTCATAAAAACTAGTCCATATTCTTTAATTATCTTTGCCAAATTGAAAACATTTAATTATTATGGCTTACGTGTTGATACTAATAGCATTGATTAACAAGATACAGTATAATATTTTATGTAAAAACTCACATAAATGTCTGTTTTTTATTATAAATCCAGTTATAACATTAGCTAAATATACGTATATCATAAGTCTATATAAGTATATATATAGTCGAGGACATATACGAGCAAATACGTTTAGAATCCGAGTCGGCGCTGCCATGATTCCTATTGTTCTCAGCTTGTCTGAATCAGTGATTTGAAGTGAATTTGACGACCGATCGTAGGAAGCCAATATTGCAGCAAAAGTACAGAAACATTGAACTCAATTTATCAATTCTGATTGTGATAAATGTAAATGTGTTTTTCAATAACTTATAGCTCTACACCTTGGTTCCTTTCTTCGGATTCCTTGAGTCGTGGATGCTATGGACGATAACACAAACACTAGATCGAGAACAGAAGAGAGAGATTACAAGACCGAGAAATAAACTAATCATCCAAATTTCTGCTTCGCTTGAAAGCGAACCCAGGATCCTTAGAGAAGTCCGGCATGGTGTGCCACACGGGCACTATTCAAAAGTAACTCAATTTCAAATTCAGAGAGAGACACTTGCCCGAGGCTTTCCATCTTAGTCCTCAGGAGTAATTATAGTCGATCTAAGAGAGAATTTTAATTCTGTCCATGCGCGGCAGTGGGCACTTAATGTCAGGTGGACTGCATCGTCGTTTTGCTACCTCGTTGCTATAAAAGATGCACGAAGAGAATATTATGATGATCCGCGCCTGCCATGTCACAGCTAATGGCCGCGACACTGATCCGATCATTCGTACGTACGAACTGCAATAACCGATGATGTACAAAGAATATAAGATACAGATAAGAGGCAATAGTCCAATGGGAAGTACGTCAGACTGACTTTCATGGGCTCGATCCTCACTCACCTATTGCACTATTCACGTGAACCCACTCCTAACACAAGCCGCCGTGCGTAGCTGGAGGGGTTAAGAATTACTAGTATGTATTGACATGCTAGTAGTTTTAAAAATATATATGAACAGAAAAGTTGCAACTAAAAATGTCTTTGAAAAACAATCGAAATCTTGAGCCTATGCAAGTTATTTAGCTTTATTTATATCAGGCTTTAGCTAATCCATCGTAGAATATCGGAGTTAACAGTAGGTTCGAATACTGCACAGTATTATTGACGTGAATTGATTTACTAATGGAAGAAGAAATTTGAGTTTAAATGGTGATGTGAGTTAGGAATTGTATTTTACTGATGGTAGAATATTCGTAGTTCGTTCCCGGAGGTACCACCGCCACACCTAATTGTGCCTTATAACAGCAGTGTTGTTCTGTTTTGAAGGGTTTGATCAGGGAGACACACTTAATCGTTCCAACTTAGTAATCAGGGGAAGCAAGACATGTGTGGTCGATCTAATGAAGAGCCTCGATCCTATTTTGTATTATGTCCAGGTGCGGCGCTGACCACTTATCATCAGGTGGCCTGCATGCTCGTTTGTTGCCTCAATGTTATAAAATAAGGTGTCGGCACTCTTCAGGTAAAGGTTGCAGAAACTGTGCATCTTGGCAAACCCAGAAAACCTATATCATTGGTTATAACGAACGGGTGAACGACAGACGGAGATTTATCTGGTCGCGTGCTCTCGCTAATGGAACAAACAATTGAACAGCGTCGAAAACCGATAATCTACTGCAAACACTGTGAGGACAAAGTCGAGCGTTATATCGACAATGTGTCAGTTTTTAGAGCGTGCGTGCTGTTTGTGTATCGCCGAAACAGCGAATTCCGTTGAATTATGAGACTAGCTTTCACCATCAGATTAGCTCGCTTTGAAATCTGTGATGCTTTGGAAACCGTGTTTTTTGGGTAAAAGGTACAAACACAGGTAAGTTCATATCTGTACCCTTCACAATACAATATTTTATTATGATGAATTGAGATAGTTCGTTGAGGTAGTAGTAGTTAAGGTTTAGATAAACAAACTCACATTCGTAGTTTTAAAATTTGGATATTATAATAGGATAGAATAGAAAAAAAATCGGATACCATTCAAATGAAAGTGGAAGATTCTTTAATTTTGATTTCTTGAACCTGAACGGCGCGCTTCTATGGAGTGTTTCGCGTGTCTTAGTAAGCAAACAAAATTATGAAGTAATCACAAAGATGTTAAAATTATTATTATTAATTAATATTTATACGTAAAGCAGAAAAACTTTGGGAAGCCTTTTACGACAATTATACAGATGGAGGAGTATGAAATTTAGCAAGTCATGATTTATACGGAGAAGTGCAGAAAGTTAATATTTTATATAATAATACATTATAAATACAATAATCAGTAAGAGAACGCACACACGTATATACAACTGTTATATACGGAACGTCATTTTAATACTGAATCGAGAGTGACGTGAGTATCGAAAATGTCATTTTGTGTAGTCAAAAAATATTTTTAATTATTCTATAGGTACATAATATAGATATTATGGTACAATTGATCATTCTAAGATATACTGTCGATTTTTGTCGACCGCCAGGCGATCTCTAGTTTTCAACTTTTGTTAAACTACTTCAAGCTTGTTTGTCTTGAACAGGGTTTTATGAACCGTTTTATAGAACAAATCAATCAATACTGTTGGACTAATTGCGGGAATCGATGAAGCTAATTACAGGGGATGTAGACGAGTGAGTCGAACCGTCCGAATGCAAGTTGGCGGGAAATTATCCAGGCCCGTTTTAATTACTTTCCGTTTTGCTGAACTGCTAGCTATTAGCGAGTTTACCGGTCCATAAAAATCCGATGATTTACATCAGATGTTTTACTGAGCGTTGTATTAGGTGTATAGAGAATATCGTTCTATATTCGCGATGTTTGGTAGTGGTCCTTTAGTAGTGTGGTAGGAGACATGTAACCGAGCGTTTTAACTGAGGGTGTTCTCAAATCGCGCGGTTATGGCTGCAGCACTGCCGTCGCGCGATTGCAGTGACTTTTTTGAAGGGGCCCTTAATCCTCAAGTGCACGCAGCGCATCTGTAGTTGACCTCAAATAATAATAATAAATTCCTCATTCACGCTTTACTTATTTAAGCTGTGGTTTATTTTAGTATGTGGCTAGAGACTCTCATTAAGTACATTACAATTTTTTTTCATATGGGGTCTTATCTCAACCAAAGTTGATTTTTTTTCCATTAACAGAATTTTGTAATCATCGGAAAAGGTGGAAATCAGAAGGCGCAAGGTCTGAATACGACGGATGGGGTAAAACATTCCAAGCAAAGAACATTTGTTTCGGTAAAAGAAAAGCATTAAATACCTATAATGCATTTTATCTGCCACTCCATTCTAAGACGTAGAAAACTGATAAAAAATAAGGAATCGTAACCAAACTTATTTCCAAATATGGCTGAAGTAATCTCTTTTGGAATATGTACACGTGTCATTTATTTTCAATATCTGATATTGAAACAGGTCTCTCACGCTATCCACCGAAAATCGGCACGGAATTTCCGGACAACCCAACACAAGATTACTTGATTGACCTATCTCTAATATATACATGAAAGTTAGGAGGGTCCTATAACCATTCTATAATATCTTCCATCATGCATGTATAAATTATAACACTATCTACCTTAATTGCTTTCCTACAAAACTTTCAGCCTGACCCAGATTGGCCTTTGAACTTTGTCTTCAGCTAACTCAGTTTCTCTATAAAGGCGAAAATCCCAACTTCCTTGAATCCAAGAAGTTTCTAAGTCTAAGCTAGCTAGGCATAAGTATGTATTCGTACACAGATTATTAAATCGGTTATTGTTTTATCATTTGCATAGATTTCCGTCGCTGAATATATTATATTATATCACTGTGTTTTATATGTGTAAGAACTTTTTATGGTTCGACTCCGGCGGCCCCACCGCCACACCTATTTCTGTCTGTCTGATTTTAAATATATCTCTTTCAACGCTGAATTTTGATTTCAATAACCAAGGAGTTCATCTATCTACAAAAAATCTACTGTTTTACCCGTCGTGCGACGCAAAGAGTGTAATGTTTTTGTTTAATATATTATTTGTCTGATTCTCTTACCGTGGTATAAAATAAGTATAATTGTGTCTCACCTAAATCCGCAAAGTTCACAATGGTTCCTGCCTACTTGGTTCAGCCATCGCTCTAAGCATGATAAGTGGACGTTGGCCAATGATCCTTTACAGTTACATGGTGATATTAGCCTGAAGATTAAACAGGGTAATTAAAGACAGAGCACGTTACATAAGGATCAAAAAGGTACAATCACTCAATCTTCGATGGTGGTATAACATATCGGGGTTCGACTCCATTGACACTACTGCCACATCTATTCTGCCTTATAACAGTTGTGTTCTGGTTTGACATATTTTACCAAGGCGTTCCAACTTAGCACTTAGGGGTAGAAACGCATCTGTGGTTAACATCAGAAAGACCATCGATGCTGTCTTGGGTGTTTTATAGGTGTCCCTGGGCAGCAATGACCACGGACCATCAGATGGACTGAATGCTCGTTTGCTTAAAACTGAATCCTTGCTCCTATGTCTGCCGCTATCACTATCTCTGTAATTGAAATAAAGCCTCCAAAGGATTGTGAGGAACGGTAACTAAGAGAGTCAGCTCCGATCTTAAAGAATATTATACCAAATCAGTCACATAGCAGCGAAAGCTAAATGGCGCAAAAAACATTTTTTATAATTCATTCATGCCAAGAAGTGGCATATACGTGTGAAGACGCTACGAAGATAACTAATTTATGCTGAACTGAATGGAGAGTAAATATCCAATATTGGTTTCTTTCCCAACTCTACGTAACTCAAATAAACATCAAAATAAATTCAAGGAGAGAGCAAATAAACATGGAAACGTATGTTATAAGTTCGCAACCTTTCTCGACCTCTTGTCATGCATATTCGGCAAACATTCGAGCCAATACTTGAAAGAGAGTTCCTTTGCGTAACATACAGGTCGGATCTTTCCGACAAACTTCCCGAAGTTTTCTTTTTGTTGTCCTCTTTGGGTAACTTGGGCTCTGTGGCTATGTTCTTAACTTCATTGGCATTGGATACTTTTGTTCCCCCGGACTGACCGGTGAAATGGTTCGTTATTGTCTGCACTAAGTCGATTCTGTTTTTGTTTAAAGCATTGGTGTGATGTATGCTTGGCATGTCATTTCCACTGTCTTGGTGTTTTGGTTTCCAAAACGATGCCATAAACCGTTTTAGCTCGACCAGCGTTGGCGATTCGTCGCTACTCTTTTCTGTAGTTTCCAATATTGGAATTTTCAGTTCTGTTACGTTGCAGTTTTTAACGGTTTGAGGACTAAAGCTTAGAGAAGTGAGTTTTAAAGCGTCGGCGACGTCTTTGCCTGTGATTTCTTTGAGAGTGTGCTCTGACTTCGAGTGTCCAGGTCTTATATTCCTCGGAGTTTGTGTGACACTTCCAGGTAGGTTTGAAAATGACGAAGGGCCTGCATCATCGTTTATTATCACTACTTGCTTGTCAGTTCTCTCATCCCTAGCTTCAAGACTTTTTTCTTTCGATGCACTATTTTTAGTAATATTAAAATTTTCGTTTTTATCCATCAAAAATTTTATTGCATTTGTATTATTTTGAATAAAATGTTAATAAAATAAATCTCAAATCAATGTTACAAAGTTGACAGATTGAACGTGTCTCGATGGCGTTGTCATTATGATTTTATACTATATTTATTGTCAGTTAATCAAGCAATAAAAAGTTCTATTTATTTTTAAATTCCAAGCACAGAATACTTTATTTTTTAATTTAGTATTCGATGTAAATAGTATAATTTACAATGCTATTTATATCCATAAATATTGCAATCATAAACTCATAAAATGATAAACCTTAACTTGACATGTTACAAACTAATAAACTTACCCATATAGGTATATCCTATTTATGTGCTTACTTTATTCGAAGTCGATAGTAAACGACTGATAATTAATCTAGTTATGAAAAATATACACATTTCTATCTTGAATCTGGTGATGAAAAAACCCTTTTTAATCAAAATAAAATTGTAATAATATTAAAATTCAACCCAAATGAATACTGGATTCTAAGGACAGAATATCCAAATTTAATAACAATAGCCTACGGTGTTAATCTAGCCCGCTAGCCCGAATTTTGTCTCGGACACTGTATTTTGTCTTAAACGCGGAATTTTGTCTGTAACGCCGGATTAGGGAGTGGACAACAAAGGATTTTGCGAGAAATTTAAATGGGACGAACAAAATTAGTGCCACCCGTTAGTATATCGTGTCCGGAGAGATTCTATCGGATTAAATTAAGTTTTCGTACAGTAATCTAAGTGTGGGTACTGCGACGAATGCGCAGAATACGTAGAATGAAATAGAATAGAACGAATTATACCAGTTGTATAGTATAGCGACGAATGTGTAGTGACAGACAAAAAAATTAGAGCCACTTCTACACTACAAAATATAGAGACATGTATACAATTCCTACTAATATAGTATTGTATTATAACTGCTGAATGAGGATGTTTGTTGAAAATGAAATTTAAAAATGAAATCCGACGGGGACGAGGACGGTGACGGGGACGGTTCGTACGTGTTCGTACGTTGTTTTGGCCAGAATTTTATTCCACTTAACTTATACTAACTATACATATAAGATTTTCAACTGAAGATAATCTCATTCGAAGGATATCTTCTGAATTTAATACAATGTATCGACAAAAGTAACAGCAACATTTTAATTTAATAACAGTAGTGACAGCAAAGAAAGCAATATTGGACACATTTCATTACAGACCATGAAAGCGGTACGAAACAATTGTAAACAGTTGTCATAAAAACTTTGCACTTTCAGACTAATTTGCAAACAGTACAGTACAATGTCGACCAATTACAATGTTTCATTGCTGCAATAAAACTAATTGTAAAACACTATTGCAACCGTATGTTGAAGGAATAATAAGTCCTATTACTTAAGCAAAAAGACTGAAAATACCATGCGCTTATTTTAATACTAGGACGTAACTGTTGTTGATTTTGTAGTCTGTACCATCAACATTTAGTCCAGGTGAAATGGAATCAAGAACCACCCTTATTCACTAATATAACTGTCGAGGTGTTACGATACAAAGTAGTACAATGATGTTTAGTAGGTACGTAAAATGAGTTAAACACGCTTAGCTTATTTGTATTTAAACATTTTGCAACTTGCAGTCCAGCTGATGTTAAGTCACTTTATTAATCACTCAAACAGCGTATTAACATGCAGTCTTCCAAATGGTAAGTCACTTTTTTATATATTAACCATCAATGCCCGAACATGGTTGAACACTGGTGAACACCCACACTGTGTGGCTTTGTGTGTGGGCCACACACATATACAAATCTGTCAAGTCCAATGTCAGTGGAATGTTTTAAGAGTAAGTACAAATTAGCTCTACTAAAAAGACAACTCGCTGCAGAAAATTTAAAAAGTGCCTACCTAAAGTCTTTGAACCTGAGGGAGTTTTTTACCGCCTAAAATTGAGATTCATATACCAATGGCACACACACACACACACACACACTGAGCCACCCCCATTGCCCCGTTTGTATTTTTTTTTTTTCTCTTTTGTTAATGTTAGATTTAGTGTCCAATTTTAAGTCCCCTTCTACTTCTGTATTTTTTTTTATGTGAGGCAATAAACCAATTTTTTATTTTATTTGTTTTAAATAAGATGTTGCCTCTAAGTCGAAGCATGAAAAATTTTCGCTATAGATTATACACATATACTGGTAGTTACCGCCTTAATGCTGTTTTATATATAGGTAAGAATACGAGTTGAAGATTTAATAGGATTATTACAAACCTAGACCGTTACGAAAACGGGAAACCTAATTAAAATATTTCGCTGCCGCCGTAAAGGAAATGTTAAGTGTGGCTTAATTATTGCCAGCTTACGTTTCAAAAAATTATTTAACACGTGGAATTATTCTCGGGTTTATTGCAGTGGAAGACTTTAACGGCTGTTTATGAAATGCAGTAAGTATCTTTTTCATATTTCCATCTCGTAATGGCTAGGAACAGTTTGTATTAGTTATAATCCATATTAACCCCTTGGTAATTGGTGAGAATTCTATCTTGTATTAGTTATTATCTATATTAACCCCTAGGTACTCGTAATTGGTGAGAATTCTATTTCTGAAGGGATCTTGAGATGTTTGGAAGCCGTTAGACATCTTTGTTTTAATTCAGTGTGCACGAAAAGAATACATTATTTTCCAAGATATTATTTGTTTTTAACCCACTTCTCTTATTAGGGCTCACTTTACGAAGGACTTTTGATTTACATACAATACAATACTTTTGATTTGCAAATCGCTTTGAGTTATACGTACATTTATTTGATAGGGTTTTATTGCAGTTGGGATAAAGATAACTAACACTTTTAAAATATAATGCGATTTGTTTGAAAAAAAATCATGTTCATAGTCACAATATTTTTCACTAATTTGATAAAAATATACTTACGTCGTTTTTGCATTCCGGCGTCGATATTCGAGAAAGCGTCGCGCGGAAGAAAATAATTAATTAGAGTGGGACCCGATTATTGTGCGAAGTCGGTAAATTTGCGAATATTATTTATCGCTAGAAATATCGTTAATTTATTCGGCAAGGGAAGCTAAGAAATTAATAAGGAAAATCACAAAATTGGTTTGAAATTAGAAAAGTATGGGATAATAAAGGGAATTTTCCCGTCAAGCTCCGCGGTTTTGAACATTTGTAAAACACTTAACGGTTGCAGCAAAATTTTGGCTTAATATTTTCATCGGATGAACGAGAGAATTTCTAATAAAAGAATGAAGGAATGAAATGATGACAAATTAAAGTATAAATGAATGAAAGAATGAAAAAAAGGCGAATGAAAGAATGTTGAACTAATAAAACTAATGAAAATAATTAAGAATAAAACAATGAACGATTTAATGATTGAAAGCGTAAAAAATTAACGAATAAAAATAACGGGGTAGCTAACATAGTAGTGGTGGCCATGCTTAGACAAATACTAAATAAAAAGAAATACATCTCTTACTCCGTATCAAAATATTGTATCCAATACGGTATTACTCGTACTGTTCTGGGCCTAATGACTGATTTAATGAACTACAAATAAAAGGTTATTCCAATGAAAAAATTAACGAATGAAAGAATTACGAATAAAATAATGCACCTATAAGTGCATTATGGAAGTCGGAACAAAAGGATGAATGAATAAAACTAACGAACAAATAAAATTATTCAGAAATAAAAGAAGGCGTAGAAATTGACAAATGAAACAATACGAAGGAATAAAATAATGAG
>DWNJ01002475.1:0-10497 GCA_018250275.1 Udranomia eurus
AAGTTTTGTGCCTGTTAAACAATTAGAAGAAATGTATTTAGACATTTGGTGACAGAACATCGTCGTGTCGTCTATGTATAATCCGTATCCAAAAACATATTCAAGGAGTACTATAATTTCACTTGAAAGTCATGACAAAAATTATTGAAGAACTCCTTATAGTTAAGACGTTTCAACTGACGAAATGAATATAATTTGATAAAAAAACATCTTTAGGGTGGGTTTGGTTTATTTTATTTATTCTTTATTGAACCATTTAACAAAATTTAAAGGTACAAAAGGCGGTTGCAAGAGGAAAGTAGAAGAGAGCAAGAAAAAGTATATATCAATATTATTGCAATGAATAAATAAATAATTAATGATTAATTAAATGATATACGATACATATGCAGACATAAATATATTCAATAAACCATTATTATTATTACTGGTTCGTCATGAACTAATTGCAGGTATACATTATTGCTAAATTATTAACAATAAAAAGGAAAGTATCGCTTACCGCATGCATAGTAATGATAGAGCATGTACCTTACGTGGAAAATTTATGCTCACTACAATTAAACCATCCTCGAAATAGCCCTATACGCTGTTGTTTCACGCGAGGATTTTCAACTTAATTTTAACAGGTCAAAAATATTTTTCAACCAACTTTTTAGTGTCGTAACTTAATTACCTATGAAGTGTATAATGGAAATACTTTTTATACGTCAAGCTTCGGGAAAGGTAGTACCCTTAGTCTGTGTAATTATATGTTACTAAAGTAATTTTAAAGCTAAACTAGGTGGTTAAAAGTTTATCACGTATGGTAATTTGTAACACCGGAGTTGTCAATACAACGCATTGATGACTCCTCTGAAGTTTGAATAAAATCATAATAGCGTTCTGAGAATAAATTAAAAGAACGTTAATTCCTCAAATTGTATTCATACGCACGTTTCTTCGAATTTTAACTACTTCCCAAAGGTTTATAAAAAGAGATAATACGGAACATACCACTTGAAAACATTTGGAAGATTTGCTAGATAGATGCGATGTATATCTATCTAGATGAGGACTTCCTTTAAATCTATTCAGCAATAACAATTTTGGAAATCTCCATAACATTACTAGGATTCTAAATTCTTGATCCAAAATACACACTTAGGTTCAAGAGACTTAAAGTTGGCAATAAGCCATGTCCACTTAAATAAATCAGCTTAAGACGCTTTTAAAGTACGGATAGACCAACTTTCGTACTTCTATGACCATTTCTTGCGGATATGACCCACTTTTACCACCTAAGCGTTGTTCGGTAGGAAAGATTATACGATTTCATGTAAGCAAGTAGTAAGTCATGTATTAACCTGTAAATATTTTCTTTGTGAATAACTACAATACAATAAATGTGTACAGTTCGTAGCTAGGCTATGTATACAATTTATTTCAGGAACAGTTTTCTGGTGTCTAGTGTTTTCTTCGTCGGTCTACATGGCAACGCACGCTTCAACGGGGTTGGCGAAAGTACTGGTTAATGGCTGTGTTTTGAAATACCCAAATTGGCTCCCGATTACCGTCTATTTTACTTGGTGACCAAATATAAAGAAGGGAACGTAAGTCTTCTATGAATTTGTACAGCGTATGCCCGCGGCTCTGCTCGCGTTATTTCAAAATCAATCAATCAAACATCAACCGCAAGAAGTCCACTGCTGGACATAGGTCTCCCCCAATGATTTCCAGCGGGACCGACTGTGGGCGGCCTGTGTCCACTGCCACTTCAGCCTGCTAATCCGTTGTGCTATGTCGGTAACTTGAGTTCTCCTACGGATCTCCTCATTTGCGATTTCATTCACGTTATTTAAATAATTAGAAAACAAACATTTTGGGGAAGACTATATTAGACCTTATGGATGATTTTCGGGATAAAAAACTATTCTATGTCCTTCCCTGGGTTTCAAACTCTCCATATCAAATTTAATCGAAATCAGTTTTCGCATTTATATACAAAAAACTTAACAAAAAAGATTTCCCAGTTTGAAAACGCACGCCCCTCTACTGAACAAAATTATTGTATTGTGTGATAGGTTGTATTTATTACAACTCTTTAAACTCAGACTCGTCCTTGCACTCGTTGGTCAACTAATAGGGCGATCTGTCGTGTTCAGAAATTTATGCGCGAATTGTATGATTTGTCAACTTACTTATGCACTAGTTTGTCAACAAAACTGGCAGTTTGCGTTTGTACTCTTTATTGAAATATTATTGGCTTATAAATTTGCATGTGACTAGACGTCTCTACAATAATATATTCGAGCAGATACTCCGAATGCTTAGTGCGGTGATCCGACGAGCTGTGGGCTTCCATCTCGGAATATCTAAATTGACCCGAGACCACCGACCGTTTACCACTAAACCACTGAATGACGATGCGGCGGTATAATATACATAACCACCCTGGTTTTGCTTGCGTTGCGTCTGTATACTTAGATACCGTAGTGGACGAAATAATTCACCGCAGTATGCACGTACACACGTTTTATTTAATAACTAACTTTTTAACAAAAAAACCGACGATAAGGCTACCCACTACTAAGTATTAAAATCATCGAGTGAACTATATTTCCACCCTCAGGTTTGTTTTTTTGTATGTAACACCACACATATCTAAGTGGAATCGATCATCCCCTGTTGTTCTACCCTTAGAGGTAGAAAGTTTGTTTAAAATTATTATGGTACCAACGTGGGCGAATACTATATGAATTCAAAAAATAATTATAAAAAAATATGCTTGGTCTAACATAATTGGTTGCGTGAACTAATTTTAAGAAAACATATAGTATCGCTTTATAAATGGCTATCTGCAAACGACTACGACTATTTTTGACGTGATAACGTCTTAAAAATCGATGAACGCCGCACGCACGGAAAAGTGTCACGTTACGCGTGCAAGCAACAACGCGGAACAAGCCATAGAGAGGTACGATCGGCTTAAGCGTTTGGCTTGTGATGCATTTGTTTCTCTTCCACTACGTAGGCCGATGTGTACGATGGTTAACTGATGGTGGTGGTGGTTATGATGCGTCCACTGGTTAGGTGACTGCCGCCCATGGACATCTGCAATCAACACTAAACTGAACAGCAGTTCCTTTTTAGTTCGATCACAAAGGCGCTGTTACCCCTGAGGTGTGATTTGGAACGCCTCGGTTAAGTGTCCATTGCCACACCCTTCAAACCAGAATACAATAGCAACAAATAAAAACAAAGAAGAAATACGTGGAAAACTACTATTCTAATGTTATACGGCAGTACCTATTACAGATATGTAGTTACCTCGTAGAAACTTAGGAAGTCGTAAATATCGGGTCATTCGCCTCTGTAACTCCGAAACTAAAACAAAGGGAAAATACCGTTTTATGTACTGTGAATATCTTGGACTAGGTTGAGCTAATGTTTTTATGACGCGAATTTAATCATTGTCTAGCAGATGCAGAAAATAAGTCTTACCTGATGTCACACTGTCTTTTGGGATTTAATTAATAGTATCTGGCGTAACTTTGCGGAATCCATGCTATTAAATTAGGTTATTACTACTTCGCAACAATCCGCTATTATAATGTATGATGGTTTATACCTTTAATTCTTGCAAAATATGAAGGAGGGCGGTTCCTTCCCTCACAGGACTCATGCATACAACAATTATAAAGGTATAAACCAACATACATACCACCACCAACACGTGTTTCGCTCCAAAACGGAGCATCAGCAGGCTTAAGTTGACTCTACGACGATTGATCGTGAAGTCACGTATATAGTACCATCATACATAATAATAGCGGTTTGTTGCGAAGTCGTAATAACCAAATTTAACAGCATGGATTTCCGCAAAGCAACACCTAATACTAATAATTATAGAAAATAATAGTCACCGAATACCTGAAGGCGGTAGAACATTTCCTGTTTCGACTCCGGTGACGTTATTACGAAGATTTACGAACATTTCATAATAATGTGCACTTATTAATACTCTGTGATCAGGCTTACAAGACAACCTTTTTATATTACAGAGTAAATGAGAAAAGCATTATTATACTATGGCATAAAATAAAACAATCAACCGATATGTATGCGGAATATAATTTTATAAGAATTTCCTTAATTAAGACTGCCTTTTTATTGAAATCAATTTAACGAGTTCAATACTTCTGCGTAATTGAACACGATTATTAGTTATTGTACCATATTTCAATTGATACTACAATCACTGTGCTTAATAGAGACCGAGGTAGTTACAATAAAAGCATTTGTCGTAATTGAAGAAAATTCATATGATTTGAGAATTGGACAATGCGGCCGGGGACAGATACCTATATAAGAGTTACTTCTCGTGTATCATCTACCCATTAATTAAAACTGTTTAGACGGAACAGATATATCCGAGAATATCAATAAAGAGTTTTTATGACCTGAGAAACGTCAGAGACCAGCGCGGAAGAATATAACAAATACTTACTAGATTTTGTACTTCCTGCACATGCGCCGACATAGAATAACTTCACCCCCTCAACTTCTTATTAAATTTGGTTTTGACGGAACAGATATAGCAGATAGTATTGATAAAGAGTAGGTATCTGTAACCTAAGAAACAGAGATCGGCGCGGCAATGTCTAGTAAATAAGTTATTTGATCATTTCGTACCTACTACGTGTATCGGCATAAGAATTACTTCAACTGTTTAACTTTTTAATTAGTTTTTTTTATGAAACAGGAATATAGTAGAGAATATTGACAAAGATTATCTATAACCTCAGAAACGTCAGAGATCAACGCGAAAGTTTCTGTTCAATAGATTATTTTGTATCTGCAGCACATGCGTGTACCGGCATAGAGTTACTTCAATCACTCAACTTATTATTGAAGGTGCTTTTGGCCACACAATTAAAACAGAGAGTATCGATAAAAACGTATCTATAACCTACGAACCAGAGACGGGCGCGGGAATGTGTAGTAAATAAGCTATTAGATTATTTTGTACCTACAGTAAATGCCTGTACCGCCTGTTGCGTGACGTCACGAAGGTAGGCAAAGGTTATCAAGAAAATCACGTGTGCTTTAATCGACTTTTTTCGCAAATCGCTCGCAATAAGCCCGCAAGAATATCGGATAAACTGCTCCATTACTGTGCCGGTGGAAAATAAACGTTTTTTAAGAAATAAAAATTTGCGAAACGATAATTATATAGAATAGATCCTGCTACTCGCTATGTACGTTTATTTTCTTCATTCTTGAACGTATCAATCAACTCTTTTTTTAGCTCGAAAGGTGTACGAATGAAATGTATTTGCTAAAAAATATTTTGTAGAAGAAACATGAAGTACCTATAAGCCTTAACGATGTGTTATATGTAGGTCTTATAGGGCCTACATATAACACATTGTGAACGTTAATTGTTTTTCTGCTAAATATATGTTATATTGACGTCACTCTTTTAGGAACAAAATTCCCAACAGCAAATCAGAATAACTTCCCTATAAACCCAGCCAGTTTGTGGCTTTACTGTTATCCTTACACCATACAATATTATGCTCATAACTAAATATATACAGTAAGTGTAAAAAGTATTCGTATAGTAATTAGACCCACGTAGAGATCATCTACTTATGTTTAGTCTAACAATTAAAAGTAAAATATCGTAATTCATAAGTTTTCAGTTTAATATTATCAAGAAAATGAAATGAAAAATATACATTCTTAGATAGTTGTATATCTTATATATTTCGTAAGAACTACCTTATCTCTACTAATAATACAAAGAGGAGAGGTTTGATAGTTTATTTATTTTTTGCATTAAATAGGCAACTACTACTACTGGACCGATTTAAAAAAAAATTGTACCATTGGAAACCGACATTATCTATAGCTATAGAATATTTTCCCTAAAACCCTAAAATGTGAAAAAAATACCAAAAAAAATCCTTATATCGCGTACGCTGCAGATATTATTGACAATACAGCAAAATTATGTACAACAGTTTAATAGAGAATATCAATAACTACAAAAATGTCCGCGATACCATATGTCTAACTATTATAGTTGTTACAATAACTACATGTTCATGTCAAAAAATTTAATAATTACGCGGACACCAACTTACCACATTATTTGCACCTGGGTATTAATCCTTATATCCAAATAAATCAATTCATATTTAAGGATATATAAGTACAGGGGCGGGGACGGGATGGGAACAGGGACGGAAGCCCGGAGATGATTCTGAGGCGGTACGAAGTGCTCAGCTGACTGATCAGCTAGTTCTTTAAAAAAATACTCAGTTTACCAATACTTTTAACAATCATTGTACAGTGTACATGTGGTGCTTATTTCATTCTTATGTGCCAGTAGAGCCGCTTAATGTCTATCGCGAAATTCCCGTTTCTAAAACCCTCAGACAAGGCATTAGATAGGTGTTAACATTGAACTACCGCATTAGTGCCAGAGGGACAAAAACAGTAATCAACGCCATATTAAATCCTCGTGCAAACCTACTTCAGACACGTTCACCTACTGGCCAAGTTCATTTGAACCTAAGATTATCTTACTGACACTGTATAAGTTTTATTTACTGTTAAGCAGAGTCTAATTGATCCAGCGTGGGGCCTGTGGGAAATTGGTACTTTCAATATAGGCTACCCTTCAATGACCAAGTCGTTATTTTAATGGTTGGGAGGTAGCAAACGAACACGCAGTCCACCTGATGCTTAATCCACACTGCCGCCCATGGACATCTGTAATTCACTCGAAGTTCTTTCTTATGTCGACCACAAATGCATGCTACCCCCGAGCACTGACTTTGAACGCATCGGTTGAGTATGTCTCCTATACCACACCCTTCGAACCAGAACACAGCAGCAAGAGCACTGCTGTTATGAGGGAGAAATAGGCGTGGTAAAATTGTGATTGTAGTTTATGTCGCCAGTACCATCAAAACGACCCAGCTACGACGAACGGCGAAAACAGAAAAACGTAAAACGTAACTTGCTCAGCAAAAATGTAGGTTTTCTTAAGTTCAAGGAAAGAAAGCGTTGGTGCGCGGATCCCTGCGAATGTGCGGGGCAAAAATTTGCATCTTTTCTTTCTATTTACATACTAGCTGACCCGGCGAACTTCATTCCGCCTATCAGTCAAGGAATAATTTTAAATCTATGATATCTTCTTAAGGATTTATTTTATTCATATAGTGTAAGGGTCAATTGTGATCTATATTAAATTACTATTAAATGGCGAAGCTAACGAATATTTATTTACATTAATTACAAAATTACAGGATTAATAATGAACAGAAAAACTACCTGGAAAATATAACGTAGTATGTTAAATTGAAATTTTTAACATAAGTAGTTATTGTGAGTGTGATAGAGAGTGTGTGATAGTTATTAACCATAAGAGATAGAGATGCTATCGCAGACTTATTTGTAATATTTTTGCAGATCTACAATTCTCTAGTACATTACTTTATTGTATCTCTTCTGGTTTACGCGGTGCACGCGAATAAAGCTTCCAGAAGGCGAGATTTTATACAACCGCGCGACCTCTTCATCAACAGTAATCGTTATTTTCAATCTGTCTGTATAAAACCGTAATGTACTATTAAGCTAAATTAAAAAAAAAAGTAGATTTTAAGAAAATCGGTAGCCATACATCCATTGTTTTATAATATGTATAGATGTGTATATTAGAAAAAAAACCTTGCTTTGACGTATAATCAACGTTTATGTTACCATTATTATATTTGTTTAATATAATGGAATTTAATATACTAAAATATGTATTTATAATACACTATGCAGGATGTTACAAGTAGGCAGATAATTATCTTACTAACGTTATTTCACAGTGTTTAAATTTAACACTGATAGTTGACACGTAAGTATTTATTTTTTCATTTTGTCTTCTTATTTTGTTTTTGGTTCCGTTAATTAATTCGCTTGCTTTTTTGTGTTTTTTGTTTGTTGTCTATAAACTTTTTTTATTGTTTTGTGTATAATAATTGAATAACGTATCTGATTTTGTCATCAAATTATGGTTAAAGATACTTTACTATTCCTAATTCAATCTCCATAAAACTGTCGATTATTTCATTGTTTTCGATGAACTTATTATTTGGTGTTTTACTTTCTTGAAATAATATTATGTCAATAGTTTCAAAATAACTTTATAGCTTTATAGACGTCTTATGTGTATGAAATTTTATTGAGATACATATATTACAGAATTATAAAACTTACAAGAGCACTGACTTTTTACATAAATTACCTATAAAAATCAGAAGAATAAAATCTAAGAATAACTTGGTATTGTTCTTGTGTCTTAAACTAAAAGAAAGACAGTATTATTGTCTAAACAATATGTAGTAGATTTTAAACATTGGACATATACATATATATATATAATACCATGTCTTCATACTCAATGTGAGAAAGCATTAATGAAGTGTTTCACATATCGCGACATTAATGTATTTAGCACTTTCAGTGTATAAACCAAAACTAATTCAGCTAGCAAAGGCATAGCTAGACATACAACAAAAAAGTAATTTCAATATCGTTTCTTTGCAGTGATCTACCCGATGAAGAGGACAAGAAATCACCAGTCCTCCTTTTGGGAGTGAACAAGATATCCGATTCTCCCTTCGTTAGACGGAGATCGACTGACCCTCACACGTCAGGATCGATAAGATTCTTTCGCCCGCCAAAGTCTAAGTACACTAGAGGCCTCAATGGAGACGAGAGACTGGAGAAGATCCGACAAGACCTCCTAGTTCACAAGCACAGACCCGATACGTACATTCCAAGACCCAGTCATGAGGTATCATTAGATCTGGACAGACGAACCTGTATCAAACTGAGCTGCGTCGGAAGCTGCATCTGTGATAGGAATAAATCTTCGTCGAATAGGGGTTCCTTCTCCTTTCACAGGCCTGACCAAAGACAGTCCTCTCTGTGCCCCTCGGAACCGTACGGCGCAGAGCAGAGGGACAATTCGGAGAACGATATCGAGTTCAAATACACGGAACACATTCCAGATTCTCAGCCGTCGAGCAGCAAACAGAACTCGTACAATGTGACGCCGAAATCGACTGAGCGTAGACACTTCTTGCTCGCGAACTTGAACGAGAGATTTCGGAAGACCCTGAGCCTAGATTCGCGGAAAATCGAAACGAACCGAGTACCGTTGAGCTTGCCACAGGAGAATCGACCCAAATCGTTAGTCAACACCAGTAACATTTGCGTACAGCAGTACAAATCGGGCGATCCGTTCATTGCGCCAAACTTCGAGAAGGCCAACCAACCTAAGAAGAAACGGAAATCTTTTTTCTCTCTAGAAACGTTTTTTGATTCCAAAAAGTCTGATACGTCGTCGATAGATGACTATTGCTCCTCGAAGTACAAGCGGTTTGAACTCGAAAGCGATGACTCACCGCTCTTCCGACGGGAGATATCGCCGCAGAATCGGGAGAAAACACCAGATCTCCTAAATTTACCCGTTATAATAGACTCCGTGCGGAAGAAACAATCCAATACTAGACGACAATTAGAGAAATTAGAAAAGCATTACTATAAGAACCTTTGTAAGTCTCAAACGGTAGTCGACGCGGTCCCAGCTGACGCTACCGACGTACAAGGGCCTAGCGGGCATTCCAATCAGCTATTCGTGTATGACGACGACGTAGAATACATTGAGCCGATACGCAGCAACTTTACCAGTCAAAGCACTTTGATATTAGACAAGAATGGTACACTAGATGGTACGCTTAAGCCAGATTCCATTCTGACGATAAACACCGATGAGACTGATATCAAACTACCAAGCTCGACTGTGTCGCCTAAGTCCAATGATGTGAGGAGTCTGGAAAATGATTTAGATAGTATAGGTGCTTATGAAATAGAAGTCAAAGAGGCCGACCTGTTAAAAGACTGCTCGAAAAAACTCATCGTTAAAGTAATGGATAAGTCAGTCGATTCGATCGGCAGTTGTTCGTTAGACGTGGACGCTAGTACCGATTTTTCAGGTAAATAATAAATTTAGTTGTGTGCTTCGTTTTATCGTCACAAGCATGTTTTAATGTAGTCTATCGTTTGTGTAAGTTGTTTGTCTATTTCATTATATTATAATTGTTTTTATTTTAACACCTTTTCATTGAATTTATAAAAAATCTATCTTGAATTCATTTTAAGAAAAAAACTGTGATTGGAGAGGAATTCTCAAAGATGAATTCCAATTCGTTAATTTATCTTCAATTTATAAAAAAACTAGATACTATATTTTATTCTAGCAATACCATTTCCAATTTTGAAAATAAAACATATATTTCCAATTAGCAAGATATCAATTACGGATGTTAAAATAAATACAAATAAACTTATATTACGTATTATTTTACATATTATCATTTCTTACTTTAATAAACTTCATTTGTTTTTATTATTTATTCCGTGTTTTCTTTTCAAAATTGGAAATGG
>DWNJ01002476.1:0-10494 GCA_018250275.1 Udranomia eurus
TAGATTAGTCAGTTTATTGATATATGGATTTGGTATTGATAGCAAGTTCTGTTTCTAATAGAGGAGTCTTGAATGATATGTGTGGTAGGGGCGCTAACATTTGTTTCAAATATTTGTTTCATACTTTATTATTTCGTATTCACTGGAGCAATGAATCTGGTTCTTTAGGCAACAAACGTTTAAGAAAACGGCCAATTATTATATAAAGAATTTAGAAGTAAACATATACGGTTTGTTTTTAAAGAGCTTATCATCTTCGCCAGTCCTCTCTGGACAAAAGGCTCCGTTTGGATATTTATTTAATACTAGCTGATGCGGCGCACTTCGTACCGTCTTCCCGTCCCCGTCGCACAACTTATTTATGTACCGATATTTATGAAACAAACAGTAAATGTTAAATTAAGCTTACCAAAATCAGTGAAAACCGCATTCAAATCGGATCAGCCGTTTCTGAGATTAGCGTGCACAAACGCCCAGACAAATATACAGAAATTATAAAAAACATTTTTTTGGGTTCTATTCTTTAATAAAGACCCCTTGAACTGGTTTTCTCTTAGATATGTTCCATGTACAGACAGCAACCAACAACTTACAGATTTATAATATGTATGTACATATCATATATTGATTCCACATTTTGAAAGACAAATTGCGCAGTCGGTCTCTATTATTGTGGATACTCAAAGTCAAATATCAGAGTCTAACTTACTGCGAGACCTATTGCAGTATGTAAAGTTGAAAATGTCTAGTCCCTTTGTGATTATTGCTAGTTGCAGACTTATGAAGTCACTTCAATCGTTCATTCGTTGCTCGCTCTCAATGAAACAAGTATTCAGTGTGAAAAAATCAGGTTGTATCGGCCTCTTTTCATTAGAGATCATTAGAGTTTCGAGGATGAAAAATGAAAAGTAAATAAAGGAGGCCTATATTGTAAGCTTCTGGGGGAGTTCTGAGGCCAGAGCCTTTTATATTTTTTTTGTCTCGGGAATGTTTTTAACGCTGTCAAAGTTGAGTTCTTTTATTTGCTTCAAGATATTTTCTTCTCAGAAAAACTGGTTATTGTGTTCTACGTGCGTTTCATTTAAATTGTAAGTCATTGGCGTAGGAAAAAATGGTTTTTTCGTCGAAATTATTTGGTTTTTGTTACATACTATGCATCACTTTGTTCTACTGCTACCGATTCTGCTTTTATGCCGAATCAGAAGAATATGTTCACGATAATTGAGAGTGCAGATACCATGCAAAGTTTCTGCCATGTATTAAATAAATAATGATCTGTTATAAATGACAAAAATACGGAAATTTATATACCCTAAATATTCATGTAGTTTGGTCGCCTCTTTGAATATTTAACATAATGACTGACTGATTGATTAATCAACGCCCATCCTCTATAGATAGAAACGGGAAATTTGAATATCATGATATTTATAAACGAAGACGTTCCGAAAGAATGAATGGATATAATTTTTTTATGGTTTTTTTTAAACTACTTAAGATAAATATGAACATGAATAAAGACTGAAAGATTACATATATTTTGCCATTCGTCAAGTTTTTGATTTACATAGAAACAAGAAAACAGATTTGGGCATTACGTCATTTCAAGTTACAAAGGTGATTTATTGAAGATACATTATTTATAATATGCGTCATGATAGGTTATTGTATATTGTAGAAAACATGCTACAAACGCACCATTAAAGTGAAAGTATTGTTTATTTAACTGCTTTTCCGCGCCTTTCCAAAGAGCACAGCGGCGCTACGGCGTAACATATAAAACAGAATTAACTATAGCAAGAGGAAAAAGGGAATAACGAACGAAGAATAATTTGGAATCACGTGATAGTCTGCCTTTTATATTCCATCTCTTTTACTTCTTATCAGAACTAGGTATTTTACCCATAGTGTTGTTTCAACAATTTCACTCCCGTTGTCCGCACCTATTCACCATTTCCATAAATGTATTCCAAAAGCCAATCTCATATTTAACTCTAACATTTTCAACTGCGAGTAATAACTCACGTATTTCTCTATCGGATTTGAATTTCCACTGAACTAGAGTAATCAGAGCGATCTGACCAAGTTCGAAATAAGTAACTTAATGTTATTCAAAACGTGTCTCTGCATTTATCCTAAGTGGGAGATCTGGCACGACTTCACCGACAGCAAACCAACTACATGTATAATATAAATACTGGCCGTTAACGTATAAATAAATATATTTCCTTCTTTTTCTGTGTTCATCTTCTTCATGTGTTTGCATTTTGGCTCTGATATCATAATTTTTTTATTTGACTAATAAAATGAATAGTATAAAGTAATAAATGTATTTTGCGATTCATAAGCTATATCTATTAACCAATCCTACTAACTAAACATTTTCATGTGCTTAAAAATCAATCATTATTATAAGTAAATCAAGTCGCAAATCCCTACATTTTTTTATTTAAGAGATAACATATAAAAATTACTGGTATAAAGAAATAAACGAATATATTTTTATAACAGATTTTTTGGAGATTCGTCTAAGTCTATTGACTAAACGTTTTCATCTGTTTAAAGACCAATCAGATTCTCTATTAGGTAAAACATTCTATTTCCCACAATTGATAAGAGTTAATCAAGTTGAAAACCCTACAAGACTCCCGATATAACACTTTCAGTGTCAAAGAAAGATTTGCATTTATTCAATTAGACGTATCTGGCTGACCGTACTCGGAGGTAGGTCTGATGGTAGCCGGCCACGATAAAACGCGACATTCGCGACCAATTTGAATAGATACCGTATGTCCAGATAATGATACGAGGAGGATTAGAAGCATCCAGCTCATTAGAGAGATTCAGGGAGCTCTAGATAGTTTTGATATTTTATATGAAATAGACATAGTAAGTAGTAGTAGTAGACATAAAAAACGACAATTTAGCATTGATAAAGATTAAGTAGATAAATATATACTATAATACTTAGCATTTTACGTGAATTAGTATAGTTCTAGATATTTTGTGCTCTTCTGTCCTTCTCTTTTTGTTGGTTTCAATCTGATTATATTATAATTTCAATTGCATGACTTTGTTCTAACTCGATTTAACTTATGACCTTTTAAATATTGAAATTATTTACAATACTGCAAGCATTCTATCTTTAAGATTTTCTTGGAATTTCAATTTCGGGAACTTGTTTTCTTTAACCATAATATGGTATTATATTAAATGGCCTGTTATTATATTAAATTGATAATGGTTTATATATGGTATTTATTTTTCATGTAATTCATTTTAGTATTTAACATGTAGTACAGGTAACATTTAAATATTGAAAGATAAAATAATATATATTACTTAACTTATAATTGTATAGTTATCAATATTAATAATTTCAATTTGTATTCTTGTAAGTTATCTGGATTATAATTTTATCTTATAATTCAACCTAAGATTTTGTTTCCCAATTTTTTTGTTCAGCGTACGAACAAAGTATTCACAGTCCCTTTTCTGTGAGGCATAACTCACATTCTCCATATTAATGTTTCAAAGCCACGTTCATTGTTTACGTTGCTACAATTACTGAATGTTTACTCGATCCGATGTATGGGGTAAACGGGGTCTATTTTTAATTCTTTGATCTCGAATGGCAGCAATAAAGCGATATTAGATTCACTCGAGTACAAACGTTTGCCGACTTGTCTCTAGAGTGTCTTTGCCTCAGTGTCAATTACTGTACACTGTTTTATTATTTAATGTCTTCACGGCGCCATATTTTATTTATGGACGACATATTACGAGTATATTCGATGTTTCTTGTCGTCCTAATAATTGAATTAATGGCCTTTGCACATTATTGAGGCACTCGTTATCTGTAAATTGTTTGAATATAACAAAAAAGTAAAAAATATATTTTTGTAACTTTTATCGATATATTAAATTATTTACAACGGATTTCCCAGTTGAGGACTTTGTTTTGATGTCCAAACAAGGAAATTAATAAGTGAAAATGTATTCTGTTGCTGGTCTCATGAGAAATATCATATTTTGGCTTTTTCGTTATATTAATGCAAAAGCTTATATCTTTTACAGTCAGTATTTACTACAGATATATTCATTTAATTTTAGTATTTTTAATAACCAGTTGTCTGCTTAAAATAAATCTACCACTGCTATTGTTATTCACATAAGTACCTTCGGTCTTTATAAGAATTATTTTTATTCCCTTCATTGGACGCAGTTAAAACTTCCGTTCCGTCCTCAAAAAACCGACGAACTTGATTTACGGTACGTATATTGAACAAATTTGTCGTAAAGCACGCTTTACGGCTGGATGCGTCTATTCGGGTCTGCTTCGGTATAATATTTCTATCCAGATTAAATTATGGGTGTAATAAACAACGCTCAAGAGCAATAGTGACGTGGCCGCGGGTAATTTCGGTCGTAAATGAGTGATATACTGGACCGTCGAAAAAGTAAACTTAACGTGCGATTGAAAGCTAAAGTAAACAACAGTTCTAAATCTTCGGATTCCTACGATGTAGGCGACGTTGGACTTTAATTGCTTAGTTCCAAAATATTGTGAATTATTTCATTATTGACACACGCTGTCCGTGAGTTGAATATTGGACCAAAATCATACTGTAGAATGCTGGTGCTTTTGCTTGAGAACCTGAGGGTGTTGAAGCTGATAACTAATGACTGATTGAAATGTAGTTAGTTAGCCCATTAAACATACCTTATAATGAATAAATACATTTGATTTTTGATTCTTAATTTAAGTCGGTGAGATGGCCTGAACATGCCATACATGTTACGAGAAACATTGAGATTTAGTGATCACTGCACAATTTTATAATGAAACTACATTGATTTTGTAATAGATGTTCTTTTAAAATTATCCTGGCTTTGCTGGTCATTAGCATGGCTTGTCATTTCTCTTAAATCGGTGATGCGAAAGAGATGATCAGTTTCCAGTTCTCCGTTCCCCGATTTGTGACTCAAAAATGTCATATTAAACAACCTTATCTCAATATAAAACAATTCAGTATTATAATTTTTGCTGAAACAATAAGCAAAGACTAATGAAACTGGCCTAAATTATAATTTATCATAAACAGATTTATGTAAAAACTATAGTAATAGTGTAGTACAAACGAATTATACTAGACGATTATCAACAAGATCACGCAATAAAAAATTGTGAGGGTCATAAAGGTCGAAACGCCTGGTGTTCGGTACCTACATATTTTATTAAAAAACTTCCACCATCATGTCACCACAGTCGGCGTTACAAGTTCGCTCGACGATGTCAATCTTCTTATATTAAATATTTTCCTCACTGAATCTTTTAGTGAGCGTCCTGAGATATCTGGACCGGCGAAATTTGATGGAAGTGATGAGATTACAGAATTCGTTGGAAACAAGCTGATATACGAAGTAATCTTTGATAATTATGATTTTTTTCTAAACTGTAACTTTAAAAAAAATGGTAACGGAAGAATATACATAGATTAATAAATTAATAGTTTTCAAATTAACGAATTCACTCGTTTGTTGCATTTATTTATCAGATATAATCATATAAATAATTATTTAAACATTATGGTTTTTTTAACAAGATACAAAATTGTTAGTAGTAAATTGGTAGAAGAACAAATAAGAACATGAGATTATAATCAGATGCAAAATACAAGTATTCAATATATACATTTATTTTACGAGAGAAACTTTTAGGTAACGTCGTTCGAAACTTGGTCAAAGTTAGGAAATTACTTGTCCGTCCCAGTCATAAGACGGAGGAAAACTCAAGGCGATAGATACTGGTGTCTATGAATATGGTAATAATGTATGAATTGTAACTCCTCATCAAACTCCCTTAAACTTTCGTTATTTACTTTGTGTACATTACGATCGCTCGGATGCCAAATTTCCATTCTCTTGAACACGAATTAGAAATGTGTGTCGTATACTACTTGATACTTCTACATTCACTTTATTTTATATTAAAGTTACGACAAAACGAATAAGATGTCCTTATTCCCTGTTCTCAAGGACACTCGAGGTAACATCTACATTAATGCGACATAAATCATAATGAAATAACAATAATAGAAACGGAACAGTAGAAACAAGCAATACAAATTCAACAATGACTAACAGCACTCGAAACGGCAATAAAGCAAATAGAAAACAACTAAGAGACACTTCAAGTATCCCTATTGTGCTGCAGTGCCACCCATTGTAGATAGTAAAATGTAAAAATCACTTAGCACCGTGTACGTTTCTTTGAAGGCGTAAAACAATTTAGTATTGAAAGCCCCTGTGTACCCCTATTCATTCATAGAGTTTTCGGTGAAATTTTATTGACCGCCCCTTTCATTAAACCCTACGCTAATGAGGACGTGTTAATAGGAACTTCCTTGCTTCGCCTTCTAGTTTACATTATCTGATGCCTTTAATTCGGTTCCTTTTTATCTTTCCCAAGGCGTAATGGATTACTTTTTATAGCACTGTTATGTTAAATTTTTATTTCAGCCTTTGGTTTGGTTTAGGGTGGCAATACTGCCCACATCGTTTACTGCCGCGTTTCTGTATCGTTAACTTCTGTTTATTCTTTGTTTAGAAGATCAATCACACGACTTCTTTCATTCCATCTATTTTGTGTTCAAACTCGTTTGATGTTCCCAAATTCTTCCGGGAACACTTTTCTATTCGACCCTCTTATCGAAAACCACGAGTAATAAACTCGTTATCGACTCCAAATTAATTATATTAATTAAATCTCTCACGGTTCGAATTATTAACGCCATCCACTTGTAATGGGTTTGAATTCTCGCGTGGGCAATTAAAGAAATTATTTCCAGTTCACTGGAGAAGATTAGCGATCAAGTTTTATCCTCAGTTTACTTTTAATGTCTTAATAAAATCAATCGTTTAGGGACCGGCTAAATTGGGAATGCAGTTTTTTATTCTTTAAATAATTACGTATATGCATCGTGTCGAAATCGAAATCCTACTCTAATGAATTTGGTTAAATTGCCTTCACGTAAACTATTCTTGATCGTATTCACGAAATATCTACGAGCATAGAATAATTTCACGCTTTGATTTTATTGAACCGTCGAAAATTCTGTATGTATGGAATTTTGTTTTCTCATTTTTTAAGCGTAAAATATTCCGAAGAGAAAATACAAGTTTTTTGCCTTAAGCATATTTGATAAATAGTTTGTAACATTCATTTCTGTCTTAATACTCCTAAGCAGACTATGTTGTTGTTGAATTTAAAAACTGTTTCGAAATGGGGTTCCGTTTTCACTTACCATAAATGCACTGTCTAAAAATGACAATTGACCTAATTTCCAACATCGGCACCCGCTTAGGTAAATTGATGGAGTTATCGAGGCAGAATTTACAGCACTTGTAAAAGGTACTGGGCAATAGGCACTAGCAATAGGCAACGCTATCGCACGTGCATTCTAGAATCGAATAAATCGTGCCGTTCTCACAAAACATGAGCGTGTACCAGCGTGCGTCGGTCGACCTGGAAATCAAAAAACACCATCGGGTCTTTGCCCCAAAGGGAATAGTAATGTTGCTCTCGAGTTCAGTTTCCGTGCAAGCGAATTAGATTAGAGCGTACGCCAACACCGCTTGTTGGCCGATAACCGTTATCCGGAGTTCCCACATCGTTCAATTTGGTTTTACATGGCGCAGTGGAACAAAAGACTGTAGGTATTACTCGTCTGCCCTCAGTTTTCCAATTTAAGTCCTATGTTCATTAAATCTATAAATCTATAATTAATAAGATAACGTGTGTTAGAAAATTCGGACATTTTTAATTGATTTTTTTTCAAAGATTTTTCACGAAAATTGAGGTATTAACTGGAAATTAATAGGATTTTTGGTCTAGGAAACTTCTAAATTTAAGGTTAACTACCTATTACCTTGGTGAATTAGTCTTAGGTTAAGCTAATCTATACACTAGTATAAACTTGTATATCATAGTGACCTGTTTTGTTTTTTATGTTCTGTTTTGACAATAAGAAAAAAATCTCAAAATTAAAACAACTACGGCCACACTTAGAAACTGTTAATGTAATCATTAATCTTAAAGTTTCAAGTTACACAATATGTCACTTTGAGAATTATTAAACGTCTGTTAGTAGTAAGTAATGTCATGACCGAAAGTTTCTCTAATTGATTTATTACTTTAAATGAATTGTGGTTTTAGCGATAAATCAATTAACAAAGCATTACTCAATTTATTTACAACGACGAAAGTTCAAATACCATTTTAAAGGGATAAAGTTAAATTGATTAATTTTATCATTCATTGTTATTATCTTCAATCATATTTTACGAGACTGGCTTTCAGTCGTGGAATGAAAAGAATACTTTTATTTATTTTTCTATTTCAGATTTTACACAATTAATTTGGAAGAATCGCAGGTTTAGGTTTCGCCACGATGATTTTGGTGATAAGAAATCACTTAGACGATTAAAATTATAAAAATAAGTGTTAACAAACTTTGATGACTTTGGTCCTGTTTAATTCATAAGTTATAACTTTCAAACACATGACTCAAACTAAACTGAATTAAATTCCAGTATCTATCCAAAAACTAGCAATTATCTCTATTTTCTATTTCTCACTCGACCTATGTCTGCTTTAAAACAGTAGTGTTCTTGCTACTGTGTTCTGGATTAAAGGGTGTGGGACATACTTAGTCGAGATGTTGCAACTTAGACCTTAGGGGTTACGCAATTGTGATTGACTCGATCTTGGGTTGGTTACAGGTGTCCATGGGCGGCAGTGACCACTTACCATCACTGGGCTCCATACTCGTTTGCTACCTCCAAGTTACAAAAAAAGACGGCAGAATAAAACGGAAATATCAGCGGAAAATCAATGCTTTCGTAACAGTGCGTAGGTGGTTACTAGAGAAAAGGAGTGTAATGTAACCTACATTACTTACCCGAGAGACCCGATGTAATGCGACTCGGTGAAACGATACCCTAAAAACCTTTTCTTTCTTAGTTTATTCTTTATTTTGATTTCTAAGGAATGTTATGTACAGGTTTTGTTGCCTTCGGGTTTGTTGGTAACGAACGGCATTGTATTTTAAGAGTATCGAACAAGCGTACAAGTATAGGTATAGGAATCCTATATCCCCTGGTATATAAGCATATAGACACAAAATATAGGCAAATAGACACAGAATAAAGGCGTATAGGCACAGAATATAGGATTATCTAGCTTTATACTTAATTAACGACATCCAAAATCAAATGAGATGGCAATTTTACCTGTCTATGAAAGAAAATAATTCATAATGCGGCATAGTACTTTCCAGATATTTTATCATAACGATTATATACATATATTTGTGGGACGGAGTACACGATTTTTTATCTAGCTATATTTATTTAATCTGTAGGTAATTTTGTAGACGGAATAAAAGGCGAAATTAATCCTACAAGCATTCTCTACCGATCAACCAAAACAGAAATTAACGGACCATCCAGTATTGTCGTTTTTATTTGTATTTCAAAACATTAAACACACAACTTCATATCATACGAAGAACTTGATGACAAACAAACCTAATCCATGAATTTTAATCCCAACACGACTATCAAGTTTCAATTAAAAATATAAGATTTTATGATAACTATCTTTATAACCGACTAGTGAATAAAGGTCCGTAATATTTCGAAAATTTAATAGCACAAGATAACGTTTTCGACGAACTATACGGGCTAGATACGGTTGGTCGTGTAACTGACTATTTCCCACTCAAACCTGTTGCTCAGTTTTATGTTTGCATAGAATTTGATATTTCGTGGCTAATTAACAAAATTCTTTGTCAAGTATTGCATCACATCCAATTTCGTGTATTGTTGGTTTTAAAACCAATTAAGTCGTATAAAGTTGGATGACATTACTCATTTATTGTTTTACTAACTTTTGTCAGCGAATTTGGTCGCGTCGACCATATAAACTACTTTCTATGATCTCCACAGGAATGTTTTATTCAGGATAAAAAGGTACCCTATGTTCTTGTCTCTGTCTGTCTGTCACTGACCATGTTTACAACAGTGAATTTGATCGCTTTAGGTGTGGAAGCGTAACAAACAAACTCACATTCTAATTTATATTACAAATGAAGATGGAAACGTTCTTGGAAACAAATCATTCACAGCTAAATTATATTCTCAAATATTTAACGTTTAAATTTGATATGGAAATTTATACAACGACAATGGGCTTTAAGATCTAAAATATTATATCCAAATCTGATGAGTGTTTTCGATACTGGAAAGATTTTGCAAAATCGCTTCATCTTATAACATACATTGCCAAAAGTGCTATTTCACCTACGAATTCCAAACACTTTTAAATTTATATAAAAGTGCCTGGAATTTGTGGTTCCAGGAAGCCGTGTAAACATCACGAAGATAGGTATGACGATAGATCCAATTTTAACTTTAATACCAATTTTTATG
>DWNJ01002477.1:0-10494 GCA_018250275.1 Udranomia eurus
AAGATCTTACCTTACTATTAATCAGATTTGTTCACTGAACTGTGGAAAACCATTTATCCATTTAGAGGATTTACGAGTAGCTGTCCATGGCATTGAAGATAATAAGTAGTTTTTATTTTCTATAACATACATATCTAGAAAAATATCTTTTCTAAATGTTATATAGGTATTTGTATAGTATTTTTTTGGAAACACTAAGATATTGCCACCTATATAAACAATTCAGCATTCACTTTTGAATCTTTTAAACCTTTTATAGTCATATACTCCAGATAATTGTATCAAATTTCATTGTTTATATAATTTATATACATGAATATTGATATTTTAGGGATATAACTGGATAGAAGGTTTTCTGCTATGTTATTGTAAGTCCAAATAAACTATAATATAAAGATAAAACTTGCTAACTCTCTATGTAACCATACTTCAGTATTTATTATATATATTTGTGATTTAGTAGGAAAACTATTCACAGATGTAGTTACACTGATTATTAGAATTTTATTCTACTAAAACAATTCAATTTATATTTACATCTGTGAATAGTTTCATGGTTGGAATTATTGAACAAAATTACATTTGAGAATCATTTCTTGTATTTATAGAACTTTGTGGTAATAGTCGAGCATACTTCACCGACCTGACAAAACGAGGTATCCACCACTATACTTAATTTTTTTACTTAATTTCTAAATTTTATTCATTGTTTAAATCTAAAAAAAGATTTTTAGAGTGCAAATGAAATATTAAACACAGTGTTTGTAAAGGACGATGCGCTGATGGGCGGTAAATCTTTTGCAGAAGTATCCCTGTGTGATGTTAGCGCTGTGTACACCCTTAGTCAGTGGTTTTATGAATGGTAAGTGTAGTCCAGGGAATCGAGATCAGCAACGGCAAGTCGGATGAACTCTCAACAGTAGTCTAGGAAAAGTAATAAAACTACATTTGTGTTTTCTCATCAATAACAATTTGCAATGGTTTCAATATTGATGAGATAACTCAAATGCTTTCCATACAATTAATACAAGTAAACTAATGCATTTTTATTTATTCACTCGGCGTGTTGCTGTGGCGCTGCTTCTACCTTGTGCTTTGTGTGACAGGATAACACGTCCTCTTCAAAGCATCGATCTGACAAGTATCCTGATAAGCACAGGGACAAAGACAGGGAGAGCAATCGAAGGTAATTTATTTATATATCTTCTACCAGCTGTGGCATTTGAGGTGCATGTAATCATGAGCAGAAAGATCATTTAATTATTCATTTTTGTCTGTTCTCAAGACCAGTGCAATAGTTTTGATAAACAGAAACAAAAGTTGTCTTGTTTCAACTGTTTTCTACTTGTTCAACTTATGGCCCATACATTTTTAGCATTAATATGAAATGCATTTGAATGTAACTGAGTAATTCATAAAATAAAACAAATCCTAGGGGTAATTTTAATAGTGGGGTGGTAACTTTCTACATACTGGAATGTGTCCTTATTAATTTACAATCAAAAGCCTCAACATAAAGCTTAATTCAACTTTAAATAAATACAGAATTCCTAATAGAAATTTAACTCCGTTAGGGCTATAAAAAAAATCCGTTGTTGCGGATGTTTATGTTTAAGCACCTTACTGTCTTAAATGCATGTTTCTATTTCAATCATTCTTTTACCATAAACTTATAAATACCATTATTATCATACAGTATGAACATAAATTAAACAATTACATTATGTAACATTGCAGAAGAAGCCGTTCGAGAGACAAAAGAAGATCACGGGACAGAGATTCTCAACGTTCAAAGGACAGAGATGATAAACGAGATAAGGATAGGGATCGCCGGGACAGAGAAAAGGATCGTGGTCACAGAGATAAAGAGCGTGAAAGAGACAGAGAAAAGAGAAGGAGCAAAGATAAAGACAGAGAGCGTAGTAATGACCATGAACGGAATCGAGAGGGGCAGAACAATTCAAATAAGAGAGAGAAAAGCGATGATAAGGATGCCAGAAAAGAATATAGATCTAAATCACGCGGAGTTGAGCCAAAGTTAGAAGAATTGCCACCAGAAGAACGGGACTTGCGAACAGTATTTTGCATGCAATTATCACAAAGAATTAGAGCTAAAGATTTGGAAGAATTCTTTTCTTCCGTGGGTAAAGTTAGAGATGTAAGACTTATAACTTGTAATAAAACAAGACGTTTTAAAGGAATTGCATATATTGAATTCAAAGATGCTGAGTCCGTGCCATTGGTTAGTATTAATTTTAAAACATGAATTGTGTAATTAAAAATACTATTTAACATTTTTAAACTTTTTTAGGCATTAGGATTAACTGGACAGAAGTTACTAGGAATTCCTATTATAGTGCAGCATACTCAAGCAGAGAAAAATAGAGTTGGGAATACATTACCAAACCTTGCACCGAAGACTAGCAATGGCCCAACAAGACTATATGTTGGTTCATTACATTTTAATATTACTGAAGATATGTTACGTGGGATCTTCGAGCCTTTCGGGAAAATTGATCATATTCAACTTATGACTGATCCTGAGTCAGGAAAAAGCAAAGGCTATGGTTTTCTCACAGTAAGTTTGTAGTTAATTTTCAAGTTTCAGTACACTTCACTAAAAATGTATAGTATTTCTAAACATATTTTTTTTACAGTTCCATCATGCCGCTGATGCTAAAAAAGCTATGGAGCAATTGAATGGATTTGAGTTAGCTGGTAGACCAATGAAGGTGGGCAATGTAACTGAACGCACAGATGGAAGTGCTAGTACTCGTTTTGATGCTGACGAGCTAGACAGGGCCGGGGTAGATTTAGGAGCTACTGGTCGTCTACAACTTATGTTCAAACTTGCTGAAGGCACCGGGTTACAAGTATGTAATATAACAACAATATAATAAATCAATTAGTTAAATATGCTTGTAAAAGAGATAGCTTAACAAACATATATATATTTTTTAGATTCCACCAGCTGCAGCTTCAGTTTTAATGGGATCTGGTTCAACATTAATTACTCCTCAACCACAAGTTGCTCCACCAATAGCAACACAATGTTTTATGTTGAATAATATGTTTGATCCAGCATCGTAAGTACAACTCAGTTAACGAAGTAAACAATAATGTTACTCAATATTTGATTGTTTGTGTAATACCATTCATCCTTCACAGGGAAACAAATCCAAGCTGGGATATTGAAATCAGAGATGATGTTATTAGTGAGTGCAATAAACACGGTGGCGTTTTACATGTTTATGTAGACAAAGCTTCTCCACAGGGAAATGTATACTGTAAATGCCCAACAATTGCCACTGCCGTAGCTTCGGTCAACTCATTGCACGGACGGTGGTTTGCTGGACGGGTGATAACTGCGGCATATGTACCACTTGTCAACTACCATTCCTTATTCCCCGATGCGATGACTGCACTTTCATTGTTATTGCCAACACGACAAAGATGAAATATAATAATGTCTAATACAAATGCATTTACTGACAAATGATATGCACTTTAATATTGCAGAATTGAGTGAATTGTTAATCTAGATTGTCTAGTGATTGTCTTAATCGTAAGCTAATAAAAATATGATAATGATCTGATCTTTTTTAAATATCAACCCTAATTTTACCATATTTAATATTTGTCTTTAATGTTCTTCATATCCATTACATGCTCGAGCTAAATAAGATAAAAATATATTATTTAACTATAAAAGATAAACAGTTATCCAGCTTAAAAACTCAATACAAAAGCTGACACGTTAATGATTCTTAATGCGGTTCGCGTGTTAACAACCGTTTTTGAAAACTCAAGTGTACATATCACGAACGTTTTGTGTCCAATGTCTAAGATTTGTAGCCCACCTTACTACGGTCAAAGGGCGGATCGAGACTTCAGTCAGGGAAGGCTCAAAATTCAGTGTTTCCAAATCCAAAATTCAAAGTATGTATGACCTATGAAATCGCCAACTTTTTATTAAAAAGCAAAAACGAAAGGAATATTGCGTCAAATACTTGAAGCGACGTCATCATTTAACTTATTCAACCCAGCTAGATCCCGGGAGGGTCATGACCACAATAACCCCTCCTTATGACTCCGCCCTTGCTACGGTCTTGATACTTTTAGTCCACCAGTGACATTTTGGCTGGGCTGATGTAGCTGCCACTGTGTGTTTTCACCAACACTCGTCAAGCGTGTTTGATCCGCAAAAATTGCATAAACCTTAATAAAAGTACAGGCGCTCAAATATACATACAATTATACGCGACTTTTAATAAGTTTCCAACAGGGGACCCGTTAAATGTGTATACACAAAATATTGCTACATATGCCTATTATAAAGTTGTAATAACACTCTGCTAAAAGGAGAATTTATAACGATAAGTTATTTTTATCAATTTCGCCTAGTATACTTTCTAAAACACCATTAACCTTTGTTACAGAGATAAAATATGTATTTCAATGAACATTACCCACCAGCTTAGGGCAATTTCCGGGAAATAAGACAAAAATATCTTTATTTATTATTTATTTTAAACTGCTCTTATCCAATCTATTTCTAAAGTAGCTGGACCTTTTTGTTTTATTGGTTGATAAACACCTCCATACATCTGTATACCTATACTAGTGATATGAGAGATATCCAGTGTTTCATTATTATTATGTCTTTTCCCTCTATAATATGCCTTAAACTCTGAAAATGGCATAGTGCGAACTGCAAATTCGTCTTTAGGAGCCTGAAAGAAACAAATTAAGTTAATTAAACCTTAAATTAATTTTAAATACATACATACTATAATATAATGTATACCTGAAAATGCTGCTCGAATGAATAGTTGGGTTCATCATTTAAATCTTTGTGCCTTAGAACTACTTTATAACCATTATATTGACCCTGACCCCTGCAGCGTATTTGTATACTTGAATAACCTGTCAAGTCATAAGGCTTAATTGCGCGTACACCAGCAAATCCAGCACCATTTAGTTGAGGATTCAGTAGGACGAAAAAAATAGCTCTTCTGTATTCTGTGTTTCGATGCAACACAATTGCTGCTTTAGACATGCCCACACTGCGCACAGTATCGGACTGTTCTTGCCAATCATAAACATCATCGTTTTTTGTAAAGTCGAACAAATATCGGCCTTCAGGAACTGATATATCGCTGTTGAAATAAAAGTATGAAACACGTTTTGTTGAAATTACTACAATGTCACTACCAATTGTATTATATGAACATTGAGAATTATTAAATTTGTGACGTGAAAAAAAAATCTAAATGCTTATGTTAGTAGAATATTAATTTTTAATATTGTGGTTATTGTTACAAATATGCAATATGATTGCAATAAAACTTATTATATAAATATATAAATAATATTTTACAGATATTCGTGTTCAAGAGTTGTTAACACCGAATTACTAATTTATTATTATATGGCAAAAAAAACTTACTATACAAGTTTTTTTTAATTAAAATTATGTACATATATTTACAATAGCCCAATGGTTATGGTGATTGGTGACGGACTTTGAAGCTTTGAAGAATAAAAAATATAGAGACTAGAGTTAGAGAGAGTTAACTTAATACTACTACAAAATTCTATTCTAGGTATACTCACATTTTTTCACATATAACATTTAGACTAAGAAATAAAACGATAAGTAATCTAAACGCACGGAACATGACTAGGTATTCAGGTTTTTTTTCCTTAAAATAATTAATTCAAAGTAATACGCATGTATTAAGTTCAAACTGACGTATAGAACAAAGTAATAAGACATTTAAGTGTGAATGTATACCTCATTATCTATATGTAAACAAAGAAACTGGCAGGAGAGATCAAGAAACATTTAACTTGTTATCGTTTTTATAATGTTATTGACGTTGTCTCGTATCATTGTTGTGTTGAGTTAGGCGTAATCTAAAACCGCTCTTTCAACTCGTAATAACCAGAAATCTATATATATTATAAGCATGGCCAGATTTAGAGGTGTGGTGGCCCTGGGGCAGCAATGAGCGGAGGTCCAATAAACTAAAAAAAAAGTCATCTTCTATTCTGATCTCTGTAATTCGATACGCTAATTCACTACATTTAAATTGTCATACGTAATGGCCGTCGTCAGGCTCTGGGGCAGCGGCCCCGCTTACCCTCCCTTAAATCCGGCCCTGATTGTAGGTGATAATAAAAGTAAATTAATTAATAAATAGTTATTTTCCCAACTAAAGTAATTATTGATCCCTAACTATCAATTGTTATAACGATAAAAATGTGTTTTCAGTAAACACAAATTTAATGATTTATAATCATTGACCTCTTTCGATGCGGCTAGACGAATATTTTTTTTTAATATAGAACAAATAATTATACCTACCGTCACCTTTGCAGTTTACATGTAGATTTTGACTGTCTGAGTAAAAAATATATGTAGGAGGTAATAACTTACCATTTAGCAATTCCGGAAATGATGGAATCATTCGGCTCTTCCACGTCTTCGTGCCTTAAATCCATTCTTTAAAGTGGGCAATTAATTATAATCAGGATAATTAACTTAAAAGAAAATATAAATGTAAATGTAGGTATTTGAGCATGCATAAAATATTAGATATATATCCTGCTGATGTTTTATAAGAGGTATGTGGTACAAGTTTATACTTGTGTGTTACACAAGGGAGGTCTTCAAACGTTTTTGAAGACTGATTTGATGAAATCAATCTACTATTCAATAAAAAGTTTACTGAAAATTGTAATATCATTAGATAATATACCCAAGTATAACCTTTAATAAATTTTTAAAACATTCTATTCATATTTGTAATCATTATTATTAGGGCATTGATGAAATACAAACATCTTTAGGGTAAAAACATATCCGGGCGGTGCGACGCGTAACGCGAAAATCTACTTTATGCTTCCAAGCAACTCCTAGAATGGGCTCCACGTTGCGGCACCGCACCGCTTTGTTGTGTTTTCGCCCTTACCATGCACGAGCATATAGCACGAGATTCGAGTATACGAAACTATCAAGACAAAGAGTATATAATTATTAATTACTCCAATTTACTAACATATACACTGTATCTACTTAAAAGTCTTAAATATACTCCATGACTTGAATAAACATTCCACAGATACCTATATTGGATCAAATTAATTTATACTTTCAATCCCATATATCTTTCTCTGGTTTTTAGTGCATGCTTCATATTTTAGCATTAAACTTAAGTGAATACGTGTTATATAAACATACTACCGTTGAATTCGCACCTCTAGCCTAGTCCGCTCGATTAACACGAGAAACTATGTCTGCAGACAAAGTTCGCACGTCCGGAATGATAGTATTATTTAGCAACTTTTTAAGACTCCGACAAAAGGATGGTAATGTTCGAGCGCAAGTATGTATATATTTATATGCAATTCTACCTTTATACCTTCCGCCACGAGGCCGCTGGAAGATTCCAACCGATCAAAAACCTGACGGTGTTCCACCGCATCGCTGCGGGGCGGAGTCGTGGGAACGCTTGCGCACACCGCGATTCCGCCAGTGGCATTCGGCCGATTCGGACCCACCTCGTCGGGCCTTCCGCCCCAGGCTCCAAAATCGGCATGCAGAGCTCAAGAACGCCGCCCATTTTGAGACCGTTGCGTGACGACAACTGACGCCCCGTGTCAGTAACCGTCACCGGTCCCGTTATGGAGGCAGGTAGCGGGTGAAAATCATTCCTTAAACGGGTGGGTATTTTTTATATACCAAATAACCTACGGTTTTATACTTTACTTAATTTATAACGCGGACAGAGCCGTGAGCAAAAGCTAGTTAAACATAACTCTTGTTTTTCTATTTACTATTAGTTTTATAATTATGATTTAGCAGACAAATAGTAATTTGATTAATTACACGACGACAATATGACACTTTTATATAATGATTTATGTATTTTCTTTCATTCTAAAGCATGTTTTATCTAAATTATTTATTTTCATGTATATGAATGTGATACGAAATGAAAGAATAAAAGTTTAAGAATAGGACATAAATAAAACTTCGGGCCGGAAAATTATTCCTTTTTTTTATTGTAAGTACTTAATATCTACTTGCACAGTAACACTAATTAATTAAATAAATTTACACATAGATTAGTTTTTTATTCAATGTATTCGATTAATAGCAAATCTATAAGTAGGTTACATAGAACATTTTTTTGTTTATATTAAAACATACATATAAGAAAGTGATGATTACCATTAATAAATCATTAAAGAGGTGGGGGTTTGTTATAACTTCCCATTATGTAATTATACGTCCGTATTCAACTTTCTTTTTACATCGCTCAAGTTTACACACTAAAAATACATCTTATTTGTATGTTTTACCTTTTATTTTAAACGGTCCTATTTAGAAATGCTTCTGGCCTTGTGGCGCCACGATGAATAAATAAAAATGTAAGCGACATTCTTTATTTGCAAATTATAATGATAAAATGTCAAAGATGATAATGACAAAACTACATTTTTTACAAAGATACCCCCAAACCATGTGGTTGAGATAACCCACCATATATTTGCTTAGATGTTAAATTTATATAATTTTCCGACTATAAACTAATATTAATAATACTTATATTTGCTTTATTGCTCTTGTTGGAAGTAGGATTATTATCAGTTCATAATACAAATCAGCGAGATCGGGCATAAGAATCGGCTCTCCAAAACGGCGCCTTATTTTCAAGCAAATTGATGTTTTAACTCCGAAAATCACATAACAAGGTTTATACGTCTTACATTTACTTGTCTTCTCATGGTAATGTGAACGACTATGACATTTATAATGTCATATAATCATCATGTAAGCGTAAATTGCACAAGCAAGAAATTTTATATCAACAAATAAAATAGGTACATAAAGTGTATAAAAAACTTAACCATAAAGTCTATGAAAGAATAAATTTATATGTATGTACTATAAAATAAACAATATCATTTATCTACCACCACCATCACTTACATTATTACCCTTTAATATCCCAATCCGTCTTAAGTATCTCACTATTAATGGTGTGGCTGTTAAAGTTACGACAACACGCAAGGGAGCAAAAACTTTATGAACTGCATATGCTATAACAAAGGTTCCAGCATTAGACCCAGCAATTTTTGACACGGTTCCTTCCCCAACATTGAAGTACTTCAACAATGCCACCACATCTACTCCACTGAAAAGCAATAAAATTTGTTTTTTTAAAGAATATATCAATACTTTTTGCTCAAATTACAATATCCTCATACAAATACGATTTCTTACAACTTTTTAAATGAAAAAAGCATACAAAGGAAAAAATAATGTTAATAAAAAACCTTACAATATTGCACTAAAATAATGTGAATCTAAAAAATTAAAAGATGGGCAGTGCCCTGGGGGGTGGCCCAACCGAGCCACGCCACGAGCAAACGCCGCTACTGGATATATGGATGGATACATACTTATGTACAGTACATAGTGGTATACTCAAATTTAATTATTGCAACATAATAAGAAGCAAGCTAAAAGCATGCAAATTAGAACATGCACCTGAGATGAAGAACAAATAAAGTGAATATTAATAAATATGAAACAATATAACACAATAACATTTACAAGAAATTAAACATACCTAGACACAAGAGCATACATTCCTCCAAGGGATAACATTGAAATAGTAATGTGAAATACTATTACAGTTGAGCCATATTCTTTGACAGCATTTTTGAGTTTATCTTTGGTACTCAATCTAGGGGTGGCATCAGTGCTCATGTTTCTGCTTCCAATAGTAACTGCTATGCTTTGAAAAAGTTAAATCAACAACATTAGAATCCTCTCCGATTTTCTTTTACAAAATTTGTGTTACCCAATACTGATACAAACCAAAACGTTAATAACACTTCTTATCTATGTGGAGATACTTTATCCGAAATTCAGTTGTTGTAATCTATACAATCACTGCTTTTATTTGGTATTTCAATATCCAAAATGTTAAAATAAGATTGCAACAATATGTTCAATTTAAATCTTGTGCTTTATTTTGTAATTGAATAAAACTAGAGTTCTGACATGAGACAAAAGCAGATAAATAAATAATTTTTGTTAGTTCTGATGAAGATGATAAATAAAAACCAGATTATACAGGTGATTTAGTGTATGAATAAAATCTTTAATTCTATCTTTAAATTTAATTTCTATCTGTTTTAGTCAATAATTGTAGTATACGAAATTCACTCCAAACTAGATTGTAGTATGTATACTTTTTGTTCTACCCTAAAACTCGGGAACGAAGGAAAGCCAGAAACATACTCCAGGTTGTGCAGCTAACATGAGAATTGAGAAAAGTTATAATTAGTCCAACAGTCCAACAGTTTTTAAAACCACATATAGATGTGGGTTTAAAAACAATTGAACAGCCAAGTGGTTGTGGGTAAGCCATGTTGGAGTCTATACTCCAACATGGTTTAACAACAATTATCTTT
>DWNJ01002478.1:0-10493 GCA_018250275.1 Udranomia eurus
TTTTAAAAAGGTTTAGGCAATGTGAAAACGTAAGAGTGTTTTTCCAAATTGATGTTTTGCGTATTCTTTAATGAAATTTGATAAATTTATTTTGTATTTTATTTATATCGTTATAATTATTTTTAAATGTATTTTTTCCTTGTTCATGTCACTTCATATTGCTGTATCTGTATCACACATAGCTTATAAGAACAGCTTAAAAGATTGCAACGCCGAGATTAATAGGCTTTAGCAGCGGAAATCCTTCTCAAATGATCTCACCCGGTTCGTGTCGATCAGTAGTCACGTGGCAAGGTCAACATCTTTGACGTGGAACATTTATTTAATCGCAGGTTATATGTAGACGTAAATGAAGGTAATGTAGTATATCTTTAATGTATATTAAGAAGAAAACGTAAGACGTAATGTAAACGATTCAAAGATGAAATTAGAATAAAGTATTGATGTAACTCAATGATTCATGAAGTCTTAGTTACATTTTAAATTGAATTATTGTCTTGTAGTAAATGTCTATAAAGCAGCATTTTATTCGAATTTTAATTATATAGATATAATTTCGATTGCATAGTTCAGCAGGATAGAATGGAATGGAAGATATGGAAAAATAATAATTACAATTGTATTCTAGCTAATAAGCATTTTTTCCTTCAACCTTATGCCGGTTTACTTCAGTCGTTATTATTACCTGGTAATAACGGAGTCCGAGAATGTATATAAGTTCGTTCCATTTGAAAAAGTTTTTCGTCCCATCCTATGTTTAAAATCCAAAACAACCGAGTCACAAAACAAAAGTAGATTACTTCTAGTAGCAAAACAAAAGGCGTATGCAAAGATATCATTCATATCATTGTAATGCTAATTCAGATCCGACATTCAACGTTTACTTCGACAATTGGAACAAACGGCAAGGCCGTTGTCGCTGGCTTGCCACTGGCTTGTTTGTCGAGTCAAACATTATTCAACAACTTGAAGCTCAAAACAGAACGTTTAGAACACATTACCATGTTTACGTTTAGTTTGCAATTGCATATGTAAATTGGCGTTTTATCGTGGAAGCTACGTTTGCTAACATTGGGTTGTTGACGCCGGAATTGTCAGGACTCTTCAAATAGTACCGATTAGAACGTATTTTTATTTACAGTTACGCCGTTAATCGTTATTAGGATTAAGGGTTACTACCGCAATAAGCACCAATGTTTGCGTTGATGCGATCTAAATCGAAAGGATTGAATGTATGACTCATTTTAAAGCATTCAATCTAGTCGTCACGCGTAGAAACGTTTATATTCTATGTAACGGATATCTCACCAAGAGAAATTGGTGTAATTACGATACACAAACACGGCGGAGAGAATAATAAAATACAAACGATAGAAGTAAAACAGTAAAAATGTTATGCAACAAAATCAAGTGCGTATTACTTACGGTAATGTTAATTAATATGTCAATTTCCAACTCAAACATTTTACAATCGTTCTTGTAATAAACACGTTGTTATTTTATAAGGACCATTCAAAGTTTTTTGCCATTCATTGACATGTAATAAATTTATTTCGAAGTATTTTTTCACGGTTATTCAAGCACTTATTAATCACTATCAATGTCGACCTTCGTATGGAAATAGTAGAGGAAAATAAATAGGTGCTTACGCAAATGTGATAATGATATAAGGCACCTTTTATGATCAAAATAATATAATCGAAGCCACCCAAATCCTCTCGCCGTAGGATTACTCGATGCTGTTACAACCAAACGGCTCAGAAGAGGCCATGTGCTATAGAAGGCAGTGGTGAAGACGCTTGTCTTTCCCTGCGAAACGTAATTACTAACAAAACAAATCTGATTATAGTCTTGCGACTGATTGCAGATATTAAAAAAAAACTAATATAATAGTGACTCGGGAATGCGATAGCTAGATTCGTTCTTGTATAACGCATAGTGAATTGTAGAGCCGAGCGCGTTACATATTCAGCACATTAGGTGATGAATAAAACGAGACGATGCATTTGAATAAGTACTCAAACGAATAAGACATTAATGTCCCTATGATTATTATTGTCTATTTAATACAGTGGAGTAAATTTGAGTGGGACCTTATAGGTACGGCATTAGATAATGTAATTATGATACGATTCTCATGTCTTATGTATAGTAAAGTTCAGTCTAGTGCAAGTTGGTAGATACCGACTGAACAATGAACTTTCGCTCCGTAGTATATTTTCAAACCCGTGTCAAGTCTTTCAACGGCGTTCAATGATTATACAACATTTGGAACCAACTGCCCAAATTTTCCTTTGAGCTACTGAAGTGAAAATGGGGTAAAAAAAAATCTCATAAAGGGATACATTGGTCACATGTAATAAAAAACTTAAATTGAGTTAAACAGTCGGATTTGTGTCCAGTATGGTTATTCAGTATCACTTTTGCCTATGACAATATATTTGCTAATGTGTGCGTGCATGCTTGTCTATGTGTGCATGCGTGAATAGTTAACTTTTCTGCGATTGAAGCACTTGGTAGTTGTGTGCTTCAATCGCAGATACAGATCACATCTTGTCAGAAGAGATCCGAATCTCAATATTGCGTTACATTGTTGTACAAGAGATTCCACATACCACTATTTCTGCCTTATAACAGCAGCGTTCTTGCTGCTGTGTTCTGGTTTGAAGGGTGTCACAAACTTAACCGAGGCGTTCCAATATAGTCCTCAGTAGCAACGCATTTGTGGTGGACTTAAAAAAGAACTTTGATCCCATCTTGGGTTGGTTACAGATGTCCATGGGCGGTAGTGAGCACTTACCAGGTGGACTGCATGCTCGTTTGCTACCTCCTAGTTATAAAAAAAAAATCCGACTAGTTATGAGACCGAGGTTATGCACTCCACACTACACCTACCTGGAGTTTGCCTTAACTGAACACGACGCGCAGTAGAACTTTAAGCTGGCGACCTTCAAGACCCTAAGATCCTATCTACTAATGTAGTGATACACATTCTCGTGTATTAACCATTATGACTGGGTACGTCGTCATTACACTGCCGCATTCTTCTCAGCTCACGATCACGACTTTGTTTTAACTTAATTATTATTACATGCCGTTTAATTCAGGAAGCTTACATTATTTTTAGAGCGTGTGAAAACTATTAAAAAAATTAAGTTTTTCTATTTCCTGCCAGCTCAAGATCGTATATTTTTTACACGCATTATATTTTAGGATAATGATTTGTATTAAATCGTTTTAAGATTAGGATTAATAAGATTTTTTTTTCGGTTTAGTTACTTCTTACACATAGCTACGTCTAAGATAGGTACATAAAATAAATTCCAATTTCTTTGTCAAGTAGAATGCATGTATGTTTGCAATTTTTTTATTTATAAAAATATAACTATAAACAAAATTAACTTTAAGGATGGCGATATAGCGGATACTCATTTGATGTTGACTACAGATTTCTACGTTGACAACCAAAAGAGGTCATAGACACAAAAGCAAACACAAAAAAAAATTATCGAAACGCCTGCGCAGTGATTATTAAAAAAAAACTTCTTTTCTCTTCTTGGCATCGCGCATTTTGCACATAACCAAAGACAAAAAAATGAAACCTTGGCGAGGGAAGACATAGAAGTGCCGCTCTCCAACTGCGATTAAACAATAAAAACCGACATAAACAGTATATACATAACCCTGCAAGCACGGTGCGTAATGAGTTTATGAGTAAAACATCGGGTCCACTCATCCCCTGTGGTCGGTAATGAAACAGCCAAAACGAATTTTATTGCGGTCGGCTATAATTTGCGGTTTACACCGGCGCAGCACGGACATTGCAGCAATTCTATCAAACGATCTTTTGAAGGAAATGTACGTGCTTATTACGACTGGTAATGATCCGAATTTTACAGAGTAGTTTATTTATAATATAATTCGTTTTCTTTTAGTTGTTGGTGCTTTACAGCCATTCTGTTCGTGGTGACAGTGATCTTTGAATATAATATCTTTGACTTAACTAACCTAAAAGTAGTAAATACATATTCATACAGTACAGTATTAAAAATATGTTTGTATATATTTTTTGTTTTATAAATAATGCCAAGCAATTTGTAGATATGGGTTTATTGTCGATGTATTATAAAATAATTTATGTCTTAATTGAATTAAATAATAATTTCATTGGATTGAATTAGATTGGATTGAATAATAACAAAATAAGATTTCACTACCTATACCATTAAAATAATAGAAAATAAAAGCCGTTCTGAGAATCGTATGTTATAACCTTTTAAACCAATTAAGTATAAAATCCAGTTAACGTTTTTGGAATCTTAGAATAAAATATAAGCGAAGTCGCGAGCAGACGGTTGTTTCCTACATTCCAAGCTAGATCCCATAGCGCAGTCACGAATTAAAATACCGTGGTTCAATTTCGCGCATACCGAATTGTGGTTTTGTTCTACACCCGGTACTTACTATCCACTTTTCGTAACACAATTTGTTTCCGTGGTATACCTATAAGTAGTGTTTGGAATGTCAATAAATTGTTTCATTGTAAATACACACATTCTAGAAGAAACTATTGCTAGTTTGAGCGTACGTGCCTTGCTAGAAGAAGCATGTCAAGAATGCAGGCTATCTACTAAGTTATCTTTGGTATTGGCATCAGTGATCTTTTCCAAGTAAGCCGTTTTAATTAAAGTCAGTTGACACAAAAGAAATGCTTGCTTGTTATAGCCACCTAGCTCGAGACGTATGCACGTCTCAGCAGAGCTTAAATTATAAATATTACCATGTAATAATTGAGTAATTGCAGTTCCAATGCCTAATTCCCAATTTCATAAAGCGTTACTACTTAATTTAGCGGAACAAGTAATCAGAATCGAGTCATATTTAGCTTCATAAATTTGCTTACACTAAAAACATAGAAAGAAGAAAATTACGTTTTATCCTGTCCTTTAAAAATGACTTGTAACCTTTTGTCAGTTTGAATAGCTTTATTCATCGTGTCTCACTCGCTTTTCATTCTCTGTGTATTTAATTTGACATTAAAGTCCTTTGCAAGGAGTTAAAACATTTTTAATTAATTTTAAATGCCACGCTTTAATTTTTGACGATGTTTTATGCGTCCTAAGTCCTATCTTATGATGGAACTTTTTAAAATAAATTATGAGATTAGCTAGGGAAGATACAGATATAATTGAAATAGGAAAAAAACCATTACTTATGTCCACAAAGGCGTACATTTGACGTTTAATATAAAGTATAAATAAAAATAAACGTTATTGGAATTTATAATCGAGTGTCATAGATCGGTAAAAGTTATACAGAAGATCTACTTTGAACTCAAAAAACACTAATAGTCTCTAAGTAATGACGATGTCATACAGTTAGCCAGTGTCAGAATGAAGGAAGCTTCATTTCAAGCAATTTGACTACGGGTCTCTAAAATGGCCGTAAGCAAGTACAATTGCAGGGGTGTCCGACTCCTTTGTGAAGTTAAGGTCATTAAAACCAGAGACTCTCCGCGCATTTAATTTTAGCGCTGTAACGAAAAATAGAGAAACTTTTCTTTCATGGAAACTTCAATGTAATCTGAAGCCGGTTTTAGCGAGTACATCTCAAACGGAACGCATTCCGACTCGGGTGTAGGAGTTTTACCATAATGAAATTCCTTAAATAACACCCTCTCGGTATGGTATTAAAATTCATGTAATTGCCCGTGCGGTTTGCACTCCCGTTAGTAATTTTGAAAATTTACAGGTGATATTCATATTATTAAACAACCTAGTCTAGACAACTTAGTAGCTGAGTATTACTGACGCATAAAATATAATTGTGATTACTCATGCGTGTAGTGCAATGAATAATCCAATTTTGTTTCAATTGAAATTGTTTTAATTTTCAAAAGCAAATATTGTAGTAGAGAGGCTCTTCTTGCTAATACAATTCAAATAATAAATGACTTTGCGGTTTATATTGCATTAACATTCTGATTTAAATATGGAATTAGTAAAAAAGCGCGTTGCAAATAATTTTGCTCGATACGAAACGTATCAAACGCTGAAATTAAGTTATGAGCATAACAAATTCAAGTTGAATCTGACTCTGAATCATACATAATATAATATACGCCCTTACATGGATTGCCTATGCCAGTGGAGTGACAAAGCCAACGATATTGATTTAGGCTTCACAATAAAACTACGCGGACTAAAACACGAGCTCGCAATATTCCTGATATACATATTCGATTTCGGAGAAAAAGCCTAAACGTTGTAACGTCTATTCGTATTCAAAGTTTATTGATATTTTAAACATACAAGGAGAACGGTCGAGTAACTGTATCCTGGGCATTAATCGGTCCGAGCACGTACGCTTTACAACCTGTCGTGCAAATATTTATCCACATCGGATTTACGCGTTAACCGCCCGGAATTGTAATCAGCTTTGATTGCGAGCCCAATGCTATCACGGTGAGACTAATGATTTGCTCTGTACCTATTTGGGCATATCTATATTATCAACAAAATTGAATTCTCCCCCGAGAGTGCTGCCGATGTTTATCAAAACGCAGCAAAACGCAATTATCAATTTAATTATCGATTCCGTGACATCCAACACGATACGTTGGAAAGGATGCTGTTACGAAATAAAGTGAAAGATTATATACAATTTAAAGCATTCCGGACGAATGCATTCCGCTTACAAAATTCCACAACAATGTAGATTTTAAAATGTTTTTATCGCCGCAAGGAATGATAAGTGGCTAGCCGATAATTTGATTAGAAAGTCATTCAGTCACAGCTGCTAAGACCATTATCGACCCCCGCCATAAAACGTTGCGAACTTGTTCATTCTTGTTTTTAAACTCTAGAATTTCTTGCGTTCGATGTTTTTTTCTATAAAACCTCGCGTGGAATTCGGTCGCTATTGAAGCATTTGTTCCGGCGACCACGGACTCGTTAGGAAAAATAAAATTCACGACGAATAAAGCGAAGCGAAAATAAGTAAATAAGTGTTACAGAAGTGTTTTGTATAATTTCAATTTCGCGGCAACATACTTACATACAGAGTGTTTCACTTAGAAAGTGAGTAAACAATGGCTTCGTTACCAATATGTATTGTAATCGTTGTACAACACATCGATACTTGTCGCTCGTAAATTGAAAACATAAATCTTGGCCGTAAAGAGTAATGTTCTTATAAATAAGCCAATTTCAACAATATTGCGCACTTTGTGCTGTAAATGCTTTTAGAATATGGAATACTAGTTGGCTGGACGTAAACGGTTTGCCGTAACATTTGGCATAACTAAAAATAGGACAGTCAATTACCACTGAAGCATGTCTTCTGCAACTTCGAATTAGTCGCGTTCGAAGAAAATCGTGATCATTTCTGAATTCATTTTGCCTGTGGGGGAAGCGAATTCCTTATAAATAACCATTAAGTAATGAGTAAACGTCGGTTTCAGAATAATCGTGGGTTGCTGGGTTAATAGAATTATAACTAAAACAGTGTAGATAAGTTCCTTAAGCAATCGCAATATTGAAAATCAACGGCGAATATCCTTTATTTTTGTTCTTTCATTTCAAAAGCCTTATGGATAACAAAATTTAGCTACGTGTAATATTAAACGTTACATATTGATAGTAAACTCTAACATATCACATTATATTTACCTTTTAACCGAACGGAAACGGATAATATATTCTATTCAGTGGTCTAGTAATATATCTATCTAGTAACAAAACAATTCTAATTGGCTACAGTTAATTCATGTTCATTCAAGAGCATAGCTCTTTGATATTTAATCAGATATCTGTAACACTATTTTCAAGCATAACTTAATCAAAGTAAAATAACTAACTCTAATATATACTGTTACACCCACCAGCTATGTCGGAAAATATCACAATCTATCCTCCGGTCGTAGGCGTTATGCTTGTAACGTTGTACAGTGCAAATATCACAATGATAATATTATCTCACGTGAAAGACAATGCTGCGCCTACGTGTTCTCTCGCATCATTCGCATCTGGCGACGCATGTAGGACGCAACGACGTAATGTCTCAACAAATGAGACACTTTGGTACTGCACAGACGAGCGAATCTTCGACTTCGACTATACTATATAAGAGCGACGATGAATATCACCTATTTGCTTCGTTTACAAAAATCAAATATGTAGTTAACTTGTCGCTTTTTTCGCTAGCATTAAATTCGAGAATAAAGAACAGATTGTCTAGTTAACAAATCACTGTTCTGTCATTGCTGGCATTGCTTGGTAATCTTGGTATGTGGATCACATCTCATCCCGGAATGAAGTATTAGTGAAAGCCTAGTTAAGTGTATATACATCAAAGTACGTAGAACATTGTTGCTTATATTTTTAAGACTAGAATGTTTTGTCCAGTAAAATACTTCTCTGTAGAAAACTGCATCTTTAAATTAGGTTATTACTACTTCGCAACAATCCTAATTTAAGAGCATGGATTTCCGCAAAGTGACGCCTGATACTATTAATCATATAACTGCATCTTTGTTAAAAATAACTAAAACTTCGTCTATACAGGGCGGGATTTCGTGCAGCTACTTCGATGAATGCCGGACGAAAGAAAAGCTATTTCTAAGGAAGAGATTAGACTGATCCTCGCCAAAGTAACCCAAATAAGACGTAATCTTGGATACTAGCGAATGTGTGGATTAAGGTGGATCCTTGGATACTTTTCTGTGTTGGTAATTAAACAGATTTCTTTATCGCCAAAACCTCATCACAAGTGTACATATTACGAGTATACGTAGGCTCTTTCCTCAATAGGGGAAGGCCTAGAATTACATCCCAATGCAGCTCCTCATTTTATTCTAAACTACTTATTGTAAAACCCGTAAAATATCCGTTTAGTAGATATTGAGAAAATCGGGACTTTGTTTTATAATATTTATGTATAATATTTATTTAAATTTATAGAAATAATCAAAACATATATACTTTTTGTTCATACATTGTATCTACCTAAATACGTTTGAATTTTTATAATAATGTACCTATTTAGTATACATAAATGAATAATTGAAAGCCATTTCAAATCATATCGAACGCCATCTGATTTCACCGTCGATAATAAATTATTGGATGACATTACAAACTAATACGATTATTATTACGGTCATGTTAATTTGGGATTAGATGAGAACCGAAGATGGGATATAGAGATACGTATTGCGTCGATAATTCAAGCGTCGCATAATTAGGTTACTGTCATTATAACCCTCGAATGTTTTGGAACGTTACGCAGACTGCAGATCTGTTTCCGTAATTCAATTATAGGAAAAATGAATTATGAATGGCAAGAAAAGAGGGCAACTAAACTTTGTATAGGAAGGTAGGATACCTATCAAACATGAAAAAGGTGATCGTTCGTTTCAAAACGCTTGGCCGCAAACGTTTTATGTCCCACTGCTGGGCACAGGTCACTTCCCACGACTGGGGAAAGCCTGGAGCATACAGGCTCCAATACGTGCTGGCGGAAGGACTAGTTAATGGCCAACCAGTAAGTCGGATGTTTTCAAACCCCCAAATGGACTCGCTTGAATGAGGCTTATCTATCGACATCAACCGGGACCAACTGCTTAACGTGCCCTCTACATAACGCTTAGCAGGATGCAAACGATTTGTAAAGCAAACTTAGAATCTCGCTCGCTCCAAACTTATGTTAAGTTTTACATATGCTGAAGAGTGAAAAATGTTGAACCTTTTTAAAGTACTTCATACGTGCTCTTGATCGAAAGTAAGGCAGTCCGTCACGGTTTCCGCTTTTTTCTTTTTGCTATAGGATTCTATATTTATTTCTCCCGGTCTCCCATAGAACGTTCCCTGAGAACGTGAACGTTGAAAGTCGATGACCACAGACTAAAGAAAATGTATATGCCGTTTATCAAGTGTATTTGTGTACCTTATAAAGTATTATATAAACATTTGATTCTTGATTCTTTCTTTAATTAAACAGTCAATATACTTTGTTAGGGTGTGATAAAGAGATGTTCTAAGAAAAATATCACTTATAGATAAACAACAACACTTGTGTACAAAAACAAAAGCATAACTTAGAAAGCCTGTGAGGAGCGCTAATTGCGTGGACATAACTAGCACTTTGCCATCTTTTTCGTATTATCATTGTAGGGACAAGTTGTTTCCATTACCCTCTGTTTTGACGGATTACATATAAGATAGAGGTCTGACAATTGAACAGTGACAGTAATATGACGAGTTTACATTTTTCGAAGTACAATTATAGTGTATTGTTTAGAATTATGGTCTTCCACGCACAGATACCTAGACTCATCCAGATTAGAATGGAAATTTAATATAAAATAGTTTATTTGATATATATATATTTATTTATGTATGTGTTTAGTTTGTATGCATAAGTGCACGCTAGAATTGCATCTCATATCGGAATTCCAATGATAGGTCTGCTGGAAGAGATTTCATATTGAAATA
>DWNJ01002479.1:0-10492 GCA_018250275.1 Udranomia eurus
CAGTCCACCTGATGGTAAGTGTTCACTGCCGCCCATGGACATCTGTAATAAACCCAAGACAGATTCGAAGTTCTTTCCTAGGTCGACCACAAATGCGTTGCTACCCCTGAGGACTAAGTTGGAACACCTCGATTAATTATATCTCCCTGAGCACACCCTTCAAACCAGAACACAGCAGCAAGAATACTGTACGATTATGAACTCTGAAATACTGGTATAAAGTTTACAAAAAATCGGATATAACACATCTTGGTAAGTAATTATGTAACTATAACTGCAAAACTCAGAGACGATTAATGATTACTTAAAGTTTAATTTTATATACATAGTTTTATGTCACTAATTTATCATAACGCGTCTCTGAGTTCGGGTGTAGTTATTATATTATCTCTGTCATAAAATTCGTATTATAAAGCTGAACATAATTACAATAAATCCTGATCTACATCATAAGAAAAGTTAAAGAGAAATATAATTCAAATGAAGTAATCTTCTTTAATTATATTAAACAAATAATTCTGTCTTTGACACAGAAGTTGGGAGTAAAGATTCAGATGCCGAGGTGCTTAGCGGAGGATTAAAATGACAAACGTAAAATATTGTACGGCGCCTACTTTCTTTCTAAACGTATCTTATATCAAGATTGTGTCTACATACGTCATATATTAATATTTATCTGGATTTGTGTTAAATGTTTATCAAATTATAAACCGTAGACACTTATATCTCAAGCTGTCTTAATTTGCGATGATGGAATGAAATGACAACTGTGCGGTAATTAAAAAAACATTTCTTACAATGTCCACGTCGAGTAATATCTGTTAAAACGAACCAAACTATTTTTGCAACACCTGTGGTGAATATACATAAAAAAATTGTAGATTGAGTGAATTGCAGTTCGTGAAACAAGTATAATTTGATTATTTTGTGTTTTAGAAATAGTCATAATATTTCATGCAACAAAAATGTTGTTACCTTGTGTTATTAACCCATAATCAACTTCGTTACTAGTCATTTAACGTGCACTATGCGCTAAAGGAATTTGTGCCGAGTTTTTTGGTAACAGACGAATAAACTATAATGCACTTCACTACGCTCGTTTATTATTTCACCTAAAGTTTGCTTTGATTTTATGATAGGTATGTAACTATAGTATTACGATAGATTCATAAAGAGTAATATTTAACTTAAACTATTGTTTATACAATGAAAATAAATATAAAATAAAAACGTAAACTATGTAGGCTGTAGACTGATGTTTCGAGATTTCGAGATATACAAATTGCAAACAACTTGTTGCGAAAGAGTTATTTACTTTACGAGTTATGTGACACAAATGATGACTAAACCCACGTGTAACCGACGGTCATAATTGGTTTCACCTTATTAAAACTTAACAAGAAAATCATTGGCCAATTAAGCCGTACTTGTCAAATGAACAATGACTCTACTATCGATCATTCCGTTCGCGCTATTACATTCAATAACAACTAAAGCCTTACCACTTAAAGCCTCTTTTAAACTGTTCGCACAATCATCAAGCATCGTAACGAGTTGACTGTAGACTCAACAAGGTGTCTGGTGGCAGGTCGCAGCCGGCCACCAAACTCTACAATTGTAGAGACGTAACCGCCTCACTGTACACACAAAACATTTGACGTTTCTAGTTTGGAATACGTAGAGTTTGAGCCGTGATTGCTGTGGATAGTGCAACAGTTGTATAGCTTGTTACATCCAACTGTTAATAGGGCTACCACCTTATTTTTCTTATAGTATCCATATTATCTATGCTTTAATTTACTTTTCGTATAATTTCGTTTAGTTAATGATAAAATATATTGAAAAGTATGAAATCACTATACATATAGACAATCTGGGGGCGTTTTCTAGAAATTGTAATGTTATCATTATATAAATTGGTGACATGATGAATAATGAAATTACGGAAATAAATACTCGAGGGCATAACTAATTTACTTAATATATTTATGTTACTATTTTGTATTACATGAACTTAACTTCTCAGTAAACGTTTGTATTAATACATACAGTCAATACCAACATAATATTGGAAAATATAATTCTAAAAAGGTGAATAATGAGAATTGTTTCCTGCTCTTCTGTTCAATTCTTTCATCTATTGTATATGATCTCAAATCTAATAATAAGCTGACAATAGCTTGTACACTGTTGGCATACGCAGATTAAATAAGTTAAAGGTGGCAGCCCTAGCCATTGCGTGTGTTTGTGTCGGCACGTTTGATCGTGCACAAAGGGCGCCGCTCGTGTCGTATGTCCTCACTCACCTGATGTTTGACCATCGGCCGCACGTACTCATGTTGCGTATTCGCAAAGTTGGGTTCACTTTACCCTTTGCTGAATCTTACGTTTTACCATGTTACTTCTAAATAAATGTGTAATAAACCAATCTTATTCTCAGACATTCAAACACAGGTTCAATCGCTTACAAAATTAATTGTAGTTATAGTTAAACGACCTGGTCTATGGAGATATCGACACATATTCGATCTATTTCAAAATTAGTTATATAGTTATTAAATGCATCTCAATTTCATTTTTGTTATTGACACATGATTAGTTATATGGTTATTAAATTCATTTCAATACGTTCGTAAGGCAACCTCTGCGCTCAGTAGTAAGGTCGAAAAGAAAGTTTTGTTGGAGAATGAATTTTGACATTCGAAGATATGCATTCGCGAGTTATCTTCTGTTGTAAATGCCCATAGGCGGCAGTGACCAATTAACATAGGTCTTTGTCAGTTTTATAACAACAAAGACCTATGCTCATTATGCTTAGATCACACATTGGTACTTAAATACTAGAAGTCAAAAGTCTCCATTGGTGCTGTGAGCTCTATACCACTGACCGGGGTTTGTTACCGTATAAATAAAGTAATCAAGTCATTGTTACTAATTAATAAGGAATATTTTGCATAAGTATTGACCGGAATACTAAGCTCTACCCCGTAAAATTAAGTATGTCTACCAATGTCAAAGCTTCAATTAAATATAAATACCTACTGCTTTAATTTCTAACTTAGTGTATGTCTCATGTAATATAAATTAGAAATGTCCAGTTCATATAATTATGTAATAAAACTACCACATCTTGGCTTATTAAAAAAATACTGCTAAATCGTATTTACTAAAGTGTGATTCATATTTAAATCACTCGCGATCAGATTAATTCATACTCAGTATTACATGCTTACACGAATTAGCTAATAACAACATAATTAGCATACTAATTACGGATAATATCATGTATAATATGCAATCATTTATAAGTAATTATTCATATAATACTCGTGATTATTGTAATTAAGCTGTAATCTCTAGATATTAAAGCTAATACCGGTATCATTACATCTTAGAGCATTACTAAGTCTATAAGTATATTAGTGTAAGTATGTTTAGTTAAAGTAACTTGTTGAGAACATAAACAATATTCATAACATTATGCTTACATTTAAAAGCGTTAATTTTAAGTAGCTCGTATATCTAAAGAACATAAGCTCATTCTCTACATCGTAGAATAAGCCATGAAGTAGAGTTTAAGCACGGTTAGATTACTCAAAGTAGTAGATTCATGACAAAGTTTCAGAAGTTAATGCTATTAAATTAGTTATGCTATGTAATGTTTTAAACGGATTGTTTTCAAAAAGCTTTAGACTTTTAAGGAGCTACTTATTCTCTTTTAAGAGTTTAAACTAGTAGCATAAGCTCCCTAACTTTAGGAGATGGAATAATTCGATTTACAAGAGATTTATTAGTATCAACGCTCTTTGTATTAAATCGATAATACATTAAATAGCTATTTACTGTTTAAAGAAAGTTTACTTACTACTGTTAGTAAATTGCATTATTATATGGAGTTGTCTAGAAAACGATTCCATTCATCTAATTAAGGTTTTGAAGCATTTGAATTATGAACGTTTTATTGATGTTTAAAACGTTGGAATTTATCATAGTTTAATAGTTTAATAAACCTTTAAACACAATTTGACAATCAATTTCGAAGAAAGGTGCAATACCTACAATATGATACTGTATATACTGTAGCATTAAAGCGTTTTCTAATGTTGGTGATAATGTACCTAGTTTTTAGTTATCTACTATATTTTGCGGTGACCACGACCCATGCAACTGGGTCGAAATATCGGCATATAGAAAAACACTTATCGTTAGTTACATTTTAAAGAATACGATGTGGTGTTCATAACATGCACAGGTAAGTGAGACTAGCCAGTTATTAACAAAATGCAGTCAATTGTCATTTAAGTAGGTAGAGAACAGGAAAAGGGCTATAAGGGTGATTACAGACGAAGGACATGAAAGCGTCAATTACCTAACACATAGTGATAAGATTAGATAAATTTAGATAGGTCGTAAGTCCGGGCATAGGAAATGGTTTTACACCCCACATTAATTTTTCAAACTAGGTATCAAAGGATCAAACCTTCTTAGTAGACAATTATTTATTTCTATATATATGTATATATAGAAATATCTTTGAACTGAATAGAATGTAGGTACCTATTATAAGTTATGTAAGTATTAGGTATCTAAAATACTATAACTATAATGTTAAATAAACATGGCACACGTAGCTCTGTAGCGATTTGTAGTGAAAATGTAGAGTTGTTGAACGATTGAATATTTTTTATTCTTTCTTGATTTTTTTCTCATTCGGTTTTGTTTTCATATCTTAATATGCTATAAATGCACTGAATTCGCTTCTTTGGGATAAAGTTACCTACTATTAAATGATATGTGTGAATAGATAGGTATTAATCATTCAACTATTTATACTAGTTTTGTAATGTCAATACATTTTAAGGAATATAATATACCTAATTGGTATTATAATGAATGACAAAGGAATGTCTTAAATTGTCGACGGTTATAAAAAATGTGGTCATAGTGTATATGTATGTATGTATATCAAATATTTGCCATTTCTAATCATAAGTGAATTCATTGCGCAAAAACATGTGTTTGTGTGTTAGGTACTTTTTATTATCAATAGGTACCTAATGAATTAGTCAGGCTCAATTATGTACTATGAGTTAGTACTTACTGTTATTGTATTCACTATGTTGGGTCTTATGTAAATTAAATCTTAAATGTAAAAAACATATAAGTACCTATAGCTTTGTAGGTATAAGGTACAGGCATGGAATTTCTCTACTTAGAAAGGTGCCATAACAACCATATGCATTTTGCAGCATCATTATCGAGATTTTTGCGAATAATCTAGAAATCACAAGTATTAAGCTAGCTTTCACCAACACGCATAAACAGAACACAATGGCCGTTCAGGTCAGATTTGCAATACTAACCTCGCAACAGAACCATATAAATTACAAAGAGACCGAACAAAGGCATGTAGGTACTATAATCAGTACAAAGACTTGCCAACGAAACGCAATTACGAGAGCAATCCGCTCACTTAATAGCTTCACTAGGGGACTCTATGTCACCAAAAATTTGCATCGGGTTACCATATCCCACACTTCAGCGACGACCTTATATCACGAACGAGTGAGCGCGACAAGGTTCTAACCCGAACCAGAAACCGTGGCTTTAGAACCGTATCGCAGTGAACTTAGCTTTGCTTAAGGCGATTCGCGAACACCGTCGATCGATTCCGAAGGCAGAGCTCGGTTGGCCCCGCCTACTGGGAGGCGCGCGGCTGCTTCGGGAGCCGACACAGGCGCCGCTAGAGCGGCTCCTTTGAACCCCCCCTACCCCGCCGCACGAACCCAGGCCCCGATAACGAACGCACACAAGCTCATAACGCTCCGTGCGCTCTCTCAAGCCGGTTGTCAGTCAACAAACCGGTTTGGCCGTGACAACACAGGTGATAGTGCTCAGTGCCCCAGTGTTTCGTTCGATGGATTGTTCAGTTGATATGGAGGACAAGCCGTACAGTGTAGACAGTTCCGATGATATCAACATCGAGGAGGAAGAAGAAGAACATATCGAGGATAATCACAGTAAGTGTTTGTTTACTTTATTTTTGTTAGTAATCAGTGCTTTTATTTATTTTACTACAGATAGATTATTTTTTAATTCTGTTGATGTTAGTCTAGTATGATAATTATATTGCAAATTATATAAGGCTTAGCTGATTCTTAAATTAACTGAATGTAGAGTTATTATACTTTGTATTTAAAGACAAAGTTCAACTATTTAATTAAATGTAATACTTGTTTATATAGTTTGTAGTTGATATTATTGTCCGCTTTAAGTATATTAGGACCCATCGTGCATAACATACAGATTATTACTTAATTTTCAAATATTCGGAAAAATATAACAATTAGGCCTACATTTCTAAAGATAGGTTTTTTTGTCTTCAGGTTATCCCCCGGACTTTCCGATCGAGGCTCTAGTGAAGCTAGAGAGACCATCGCCGCCTTTACCGACGCCACCGCATACGCCCACAGACGACACGCCTCCCGCGGTCGTGATCTCCCGCCACCAACCCGGCTGGAGCCCTGCACCCCAGGCTTACCCGAACTACAGACCCATGCAGACCCCATACACATACGAGAAACCAGTGTCCAACTACGCTCACCCGATGTCCGCGTACATGCAAGCCCAGGTTGCGACGCTGCCCCCGTCCGCACCCTACCACGCCATGATAGTCAACCAGTGGATCAGAAACGCGGCCATCTACCACCAATCACTGCGCTACCCAGGTGTGATGGCTCAACGGATGTCGGCGAGGAATCCGCCGCCGATGAGGGCCCCTGGTGTCCCCGGCACGAGGCCCAAGAAACAGTTTATTTGCAAGTACTGCAACAGACAATTCACGAAGTCCTACAACCTGCTCATCCACGAAAGGACGCACACCGATGAAAGACCTTACTCCTGCGACATCTGTGGAAAAGCTTTCCGAAGACAAGACCATCTCAGAGATCATAGGTATGTATCTATTACATTTACACTTTTTTTTACCACTTAATACTAGTAATTAAATTTCTACTTGTGACTTACTATCAAACGGGGCTAATTTAATGTATCCTCTCTAATATCAACAACGTGATTTAGGACACGAGTGAAAGAGCTAAGGGAACAAAACAAAAACAAATTAAAAGTGTAAACCTTTTGTGAGGTCGCGGGCCGGCCGCACGCGCACGGCCACAACCGGTTTGGTTCTTTACGATCAGCATATCTGTCCTGCTTCGCCGTCGAACAAATTACACGTTATATTTCTTAGCTTTTATGAGACAAACAGATTTAACTAAAATTATAGCCAATGTCTGTTAAGCGTCTAATGCGTCTAATGGACAATAACCGTAACTTACCCACGAACCTCATTTCGTCATCACCGCTGTAAACTGAGAATTAGTTTACATAAGGCGTCATCAGTGTCGCGTTTGAGGTGAAAGTTATGCTTAGACTTATGTTCATTTTCTATTCTTCCAGGTACATCCATTCAAAGGAGAAGCCGTTTAAATGCTCCGAATGTGGAAAAGGATTCTGCCAGTCGAGAACGTTGGCCGTTCACAAGATTCTGCATATGGAAGAATCTCCTCACAAATGTCCAGTGTGTAGCAAGAGCTTTAACCAAAGATCGAATTTGAAAACCCATCTCTTAACTCATAGTGAAGCTAACAAGCATCATATAGAGCACCTCGAGGGATGTCAAGAAGTGTCATCGACGAGTCAAGTTTCGGAAAACTCTCTTCTCGACCTCTCGCACAAACCCTCACCGCCTCCCGTACAACCGTATCAACTTCAGCCTAGTCCTCAACAGTCACCAGTAGAAGGGCCGAAGCGAACGCTGGGATTCTCAATAGAAGATATAATGAAGCGTTAGTTTTATATTTAGGTTTTAAAGTTCGGTTGAAAGTGAAATCCTACGTAACATAGAACAGGTTTGAGCGTAGAATTTACGCATAACTTTGTTTAAAATCAATAGTGTCAACGTCACGATCGTTATTGTAAATCGTATCTGGACTTGCGTACATCTTATGCATGTAATCGTCTCGTAGTACCTTCCCTTAGAAATTTACCAAAGATTTATCGATGCCTGCTTCTTATGTTTTTAAATCAACTTATCTACTTACAAGTGAGGTATTAGGCTCATCTTCCAGTATTAGTTTAAGACCAGTTCTAATGTCATTAACGATTTGTCCACATTAGGCGTAGGTGACAGTTAAATACCCTATTTAATCGTCAACGTTATTTATAAACTCTTCTTTCAACGCTAAAGACTGAAATTATTGTTTTGTTGTTGTTATGTTTTCTTAGATATTTATTTATTGTGATAACTTCTCAGTTAGGCCTAAGTTAACGGTTAACTAAAGTTACCAAAAAGTATTACCGTCGTTTTAAGTTTATTCATTCCAAATTATGGGGCTATGACATCTTTCTGTTCGTATTCAAAGTAATTATCATGTACCTATTTAATTTTAAGTTATAGCACAATTGTTTTAGAATTAGTTTTCTATTCAGAGGTTATTAGGATATTATGATTCTCGACTTCATCATGTTTTCTAATGATTCTGAATGTCTTGTAAATATATGTGTATAGTTTAAATATTATAGTATTAAGTATAATAGAGGCTACTTATAAGAATTAAATATTGAAAAAAGATAATATCAATCCTACTTCTTTGTTTTATTTACTTACTGTTAATTGATTATACCTATGGTATGAGAAAAGGATAAATAAAAATCTTATCTTAAATATGAGGGATCTTTGCTTTGAAGATTATTTTTCTTTGAAGATTACAATTTTTTTTTGTTTTTCGGCCTATACGTTTCAATAATATGACTACCTACCCTACCTACGGATCTACCTATGACACTATTTTATGAATTATATAGCACTCTATCATCTTTAAGTTATATTAGCGTACCGGAGAATTAAAAAATTCATGACTATAACTATTCCTAAGTTATCTTCTGAAAGAAATTACCTACCCGAGTATCAAATTATCTGAGTAACAAAATGTTTTAATAATGGTAACAGTTAAATTAACAGAGCCTCTTTGCTCTAAGTTTGAAGATGGAAGGAATATGGAGTAGATAAGTTGACAAAGTAACACAGATTAAAAATGAATATTTGTAATTGAAACATTACATAAGAAAACACTAATTTAGATAAAGAAAACAAAAATTATCGCCGATTAAACGATAGTCATTACTAATAATTATCATTTATTTACATAATATCAAAATATTAGCAATCAAGGCGTTATATTTAACACCTATTAAATTTCAACGACTATCAAAATGGCAAAGTATCATTTTAATTTGCTTACCCTGTGTTTATGATTATTAATTTCGAATTAATTACCGATTAGACTACAGATGGCTTATAAATTTTATACAAATTCTCTACGAATTCTCAATAATTATGATTTCATGAATACGATTAATAATTTTGTGCGATTGCGTTACATCTGGTAAGGTAATATTTATATACATTTTTAAAGTTGTAGGTAGCTTTGTGTTTATTCCGGTGATATTTGATTTATATACAGTCTCTATAATACCAGTTGAAACTCTCTATCTCTGCCTTTCTAGTTAGATCTGGGTAACTTTTACTCATCAAGAATCTGAAAGATGAGTTTTATGAACGTATCTAATACCTATTACTTGGTAAAGCATCTATTTTAATGGTATTAACATTAAAAATAATATAATAATAATCGTAGATAGTTATAATATATCAAAAATATATCCATCAACTTAGATTAGCTATCTACAAATATGTCGTCCATTTTTTAAACTTTAAAGCTTTATTGTGTTCCGTTTTCTTGGTTTTATGGCTACACTACAGATTAAGTCACCGATTTTTTTTATTTGTTATTTAATCTTCTTGAACCACCTAAAACTATGGTTACAAAGGGCGAACTTAATACCTAACGGCATTATCCACCGGTCGACACTGGGTGATGGCGAGAGTATGTAGGCATTAAAGTTAATAAAAAAATACATTTTTGATATAATTTAAACCACTAGGTACATAACGATGTATTCAAAGCTATATACTTACACAACATGTTTTAAACTCATTGTTATTTTTCAACTTCCATTGGAAAAAACAAAGTTTTATATCTATGAAAAACTAACTAATGTATTGTACAAACAAATTTTCCAATATTGCACTAAAATATATTTATATAATAGTTAGGCGAGGTTCGTTAAAGTATTCCGAACGAATCAATTTGCTACAGCGTTCCGTATAACTGTGTATTGCCTTATGAAGCAAGTTGCTCAAAACATCAAAATAGGTAATCAAATGGCAACTTTCTATATTTTTTTGTTTAAAAACTGCTAGGATGTAAATACTAAATACTAGTAATACTGTTAACCCCTCCAGCTACGCATAAAGGCTTGTGTTAGGATTGGGATCACGTGAATAGTGCAACGGGGGAGTGAGGATCGAACCTGCGACCTCTCGATCGTACAGCTAAGCTTGTGTTAGGAGTGAGTTCTTGTCAATAGT
>DWNJ01002480.1:0-10491 GCA_018250275.1 Udranomia eurus
TGAATAATTCACATATTTATTGGTTACAAAAAAGCCTTCAAAGTGCGGCATTAAATTTCAGTTAACGACTATGGTCTAAATTATATTGACTAAGTTACCAGGCTTATACCAGCAAGATTAAATTAACCATTGATTTGCAATACAAATATACGCAGTAATGGTTGATGCGAATGAAAAAGAAAACTTTTTGTTTAAGTATGTAGTCTTAAAAATTATACATATACGTTATTTAACTCCTCCGTAAATGAAGTTGTTTGTCGAATCGCACACCATTATTATATATACGATCTACTAATTATTAATTATCTACTAATTATATACTATGATTTTTCTATCAACTTCTTACCAGAATTGCGTTTAATAGCTGAAGTAACTTTTCGCCGCTTACGATTTACTTTGAACTTTATTTTCCAAGTATGCTTATCTTTCTTGTTTTTGTTCATTGTTTGAATTGAATAATTGTTTCAATATTTATTGATATTCCAAACACTTTTTAAATACTTTAGCAATTTAATACCTATAAACAAAGTTTTGATCTCAACTTCAAAAAGTTTACACCACACGTCATCGTCACAGTTCGCAGAACACAAATGACATTTATTATGACAGTTCTTGCGACGTGCAAAAAATTTAAATAGGCAAAGGTAATACACACATACAGCCAGACTAATTGCGAAGTTATACAATTTTAAAAAAATAACCCTTTTTGAAAAACCATTTTTTAAAATAACACGATTATATTTTTTCTCTTTGCTATAATGCAAATAATGTAAAAAATTCATCTGATGGCAGTGTCCTAGATGCACAGCATCTCAAACTAATTAATCCTCATATACTAATATAATTAAAACTTTGTGTTACAGTTTGTGCACACGTAAAAATAGTTCGGCCTAGCAATTATCGTGACATAATATGAATAAATTCATACTTTTTCAAAAGACTAGGTATATAGACTAGGGAGTATAGGAACACAAATACCGTATACGTCATATTTAGAACTTTTTTTCTATTTCAATAATTTTCTTTAAGTCTTATAATTTGACTCACCTATCACAGGTTGGGGTTGCTGCTGCGGCTGCGCTTGCGGCAGCTGAGCTATCTGCACTGCGCCAGCAGGCAGCCCCACCGCTGGAACCAGCTGCACCGCGCCACCCAGTCCACTAACACCGAGCGTTGGCATCTAAGCGAAAACATACATTTAATAATAGCCCAGGCTTTGGATTTACTCCCAACTATTATGTATACAATTTCAATCGATATTGTAAAGTTCTCATACATGAATTATCCAATCATTATAATACAATCAGTAATGTTAATTGATTTGTATGCAAGCAATCAATATTCCCACTGGAAAAACGTAACCGATCAGGAAACCTACACAGAAAACCTGATCTTCTTAAATCTTTGTGAGATATCCATCCCCCATCCCCCCCAAATCCCATTGAGTAAACGTTAGGTTGCCCCCCCCTCCACCACCACCAGCCACCATATCATATTTGAATCGAAAACCCGACCATGCAACCCAAATGTGACGAATCTGTCGACGCCGGTCGATTTTAAAAAATGGGCAACCTAAACGTAAAATGAGTGCACGCTCTCGGAAACCTGGTTGAGCAACCTATCAGGCATCAGGCAAATTGTTTATGCGTCAGGTTGGCCTGGTCAGTCAGACGTCAGGTGTCACGTTACCTGGACGACGTTGCGCACGCTCGCGGCGGCGGGTAGCACGGTGAGCTGCTGCGGCTCCTGCACCTGGTTCACCGTCTGCTCGCGGCGTCCGTTAGTGAGTGTTAGTTAGTTAGTCACGGCAATGTTAGTTAGGTGCGCACATGCGTATTAGTGTATGTAATATAAGCAGGACCGGATTTGGGGACGGGCAGGTGGGGCTGCCCCCAAGCCAAAGGGCCCACAATTGAGTTAAAAAAACGAAAAACGATTACAACTTTACGTTTTTCGCATTTTTACCAACAATAGTTGCACAATCACAATGATAATAATTTTGTTTTTGATTATTAAAAACAATGTCCATACGTGACGGAAAAACAAGTTCCTTTAATTCGGAAAATAATTAGGGGCCTTTCCCACTCCTTCGTTCCCCCAGGGCTTCCAGACCTTCAAATCTTATCTCTCTCTATCCAGCATATTCAAGTCCATATTCAAATTCAAAAGTATTAATTTTGTACAGGCCTAACGATGCACTAAAAATTTTCAATATGTTAGATTTTTCTTAGCTACACCGTGAAGCAAGCCAAAGATCCGGCTAATAACTCGGCAGGCTTTGTTTCTTTTGTCTATATTTTTTAATTAGTTACTTTGCCACTTCTTTTTAGATAAAACAAATTACCTGTAGCGTTATGGTGCCGGGCGTGTTGGTGGCGCTAACAGCGGCTTGTGCGGCTCCGTTCTGTGCAACCCAAACCATACCCGTGTACAGACCAGACACCAGACACCAGTGTTAAGCTTATATAGGTACATATACGTAGCAAGGTTCCATTAACCGTCTTTGTATAAGGAGCATGAATCAAAAAGAGATGAATATATGTAGAAGGAGTCTGGAATAACTGGGTTTGTGTACGGAGTGTGAATCAAAAAGAGATGTGTGCATATGCCAAGGAGATCATGTTAAACGGTTTTGTATAAGGAATACGAATCAAAAGGAGATAGGAACATGTTCTAAGGAGGTTATGTTAACCAGATTTGTACAAGTATGATTCAAAAAGAGATAAATACATATGCCAAAGAGGGTGTATCACCTGGCTTCGAGCGTGAATTATAAAGAGATGAATATATGTACTAAGGTCATGTTAACCAACTTTGTATAAAGAGCATGAGTCAGAAGGAGATAGTGACATATACTCTTATATTTTGTCATTAGAAGGGACTAGAGGAATTAGAACCATCTTCTTCTCCTTTAAAATAATATACTCTGGTATAATTATTCTATCAATATAAAGAATTCCTTTTTGTCTGATTTTTTTCAGTCCAAAACGATTTTTTATTTGTCCTTTAAATTAACCTATTCAGACATTCTCCTTGCTACGTCTATGAGAAGAAAATTAAGATATAAAAAACATTTTCAAATCAAGTTAAGAAGTGTGTTAAATGTGATAGTTAAAAACTGTTAATTATGCAATAGAATACAAATATAAAAATATTAACTGTTGTTAATAAGTTAGAGTTTAGCGAATCAAAGCCATGTCAAAATAAAAGAATTATCAAAAAAGATACATAGTAAAAAGTTTTGTTGTGCTCACCTGAACATTACTGAGGGATGCTATTTGAATCTGTTGTATCTGTCCTGATGGTGTCAATACATTGGCCACTTGGGGTTGTGCTTGCATCTGTAGTGAGACGAAATAGAATTAATATTTTAGAAGACTTTTTCATCCATACTCTAATCCGACTGACAGTCGTCATAGTCATATAGGTCTAAAGAATAAAATGATAAAGAGAAAATGCGAATTCAATACAATTATACAACAAAAAGACATAACGTGAATGCGTGTGAGGCTGACCTGCTGCAGCTGCGGGATGATCTGCAGGTGGGGCGCGTGCACGGGCACGTGCACGGTCTGGTACACGGTGTGCCCGTTGGCCACGCTCACCGGCACCTGCACGGGCACCATGCCCATGCCGCCCACGCCGCCCACGCCACCCACGCCGCCCACGCCGCCTCGCACCGCCACGCCCCCACCTGTCGACAGTGTCTCGTTACTCACCCGAATGCATGCTTAGCTATTGTCCTTATCGCTTCGTTAGGTTTTCGGTTCGTTAGACGCTGGTGTGGTTAGAGCCTCGTTACATCAGACCCTCGCCTCGTTAGATACTCCTCTCGTTAGAAGTTACCCACACATCTCGTTAGACCCTTGTATTATGAGACCCTCGTCTCGATAGTTCCTCGTCTCGTTGGACCCTCAACTGCACCAACTCCTTATTCTTTTGTTTACATTAACTAACATTTAATTGCAGACGGACAAAGCTAAGGCAAATTAATAAATGTAGAGTACTGTTGTATTTAGAGTTTATTGTATGCAGATAGCATCTCTTAACATTGTTTATACAAAACATTGGCTCGTTTACATAGTTTGTGCTAGCATATGTATGTAAAAACGTGTTTGTTCTTTCACTGCAACTTTGAGCATACGAGTATATGTTTTGCATCTTTGCATTCTAAATAAAAATAGACATTTAAATCTTACACTTAACCCATGTAGTATTTTAAGATAAGTGTACCCAGAATGATGTAAAATAGTGCATAATGAGTAAAGTAAAACACCAAGCGGAGTCAGAAGAGCAGCGAATAAATGAATAAGCCGTGAGGAACAGAAGATTAAGGATTTTATGTTATAGAGAGAATTTTCGGATAGCTCATCTACTAAAATGTCCATACTCAAATTATATACACAGTTCTAGTTACATATAAAACAAACAAAACTCTAAGTAAAACTTACGTTATAGGTGATTCATGCGATAGTATAGTTCATTCAGACACGCGCCAAACTTTATGGTGACTGAGATTTTCGAAAGGGTAGAATTACGGCTCACCAAAATATTTTTATACCTCATAGATACTTTAATGGCAAATAAAAAAAATCAAAAGCTCATTAAATTTCCACTAGCTTTTAATATTTTAGTTAACTCTGCTATTTTTACATTTATTAATTAGAATTTTATTTTTTTATTTAAAGAACGTTGGCAGGACAATAAATATTGAGGGACGTTGATCGCAGTTCACAACATTATTATTTATATTACTAGCATTACCATTTAACGGGTGTGCCACGAATTATTAAGAATACTAAGCTAAATAAAATGTCCATAAGGTTTAGCGCGAGAAATAATATACATGAACTGTTGCATTGGATGGCATGTACAGCAACTATGCTAAACATTAAACACTAAGTCTATACGCGTCCGAGAATTCTCTCCACACATGTGTGTATCGTACGAACCTTGTCCGGGGGAGTCGGCGGGTGACTTCGTCTCTTTGGGGGAGTCATTCTTTTGGTCCCCGCCATTCACCAGTTGAACTGTGGCGTTGGTCACATTTGCCACGTTGGTGACATTGGCCACGTTGGTCACATTCGCCACGTTGGTCACATTGGCCACGTTGGCCACACTGGCCACCGGCAGTTGAACGCTCGAACTAGGGATGGAAATCGCTTGGCTCGTGGGGATCTGAATCCCCCCGGGAAGGGTCAAGTTGGCCCCGGGGATGATCATCGACTGGTTCCCGAGGGCGGAGATGGGGATGGTAAGGTTAGTACCGGGGATGGTGATAGTGGCTGGCTGCTCTGTGTGGCGGGCGAGCGGAAAAACACAGATTAGTATGAGAACAGTATGACAGCGTGCCGGCACCGCCCCGCACTGCCGCGCCGAGGGTTAGACAAGCGAAGATTATTGATATAAGATGTGCTTTAGCTTCCAAATAGAGAATCGCTTTGACTTTGCAAATATTTATTCTAATAAATAAATTGTAGGAAAACCAAGAACCTGTTAAAAATGTCTTTTATACAGTCTAAATCAATGTTCTTTTTAGTTTATATTGAAATAAACTATTTAAATTTTAGAAAAAACATATCTGTTTAAAACACTTTATTGATTATTTCTTTGTGTCAATATAGTTGAATAATACATACAGATTCAATTGTCATGTCTCTCTAGTCTAGGTTATTAAATATCATCTCTTGAAACCACTCAACACGAACCATGAGAGACTGTGCCATTTTTTTCACACATAATAATGACTATGAAAAACAGTGACAACTCCAACACTACACATCGGCTAACATTGAAACTGTCATCACAATGTCCAACTTACATGCAAACATGTAACAATTGAGCGAATCTAATTTTACTTTCGTAACAAATCTATGAGACTTAACGGTGTGAGGCGAAGCGTATGAAAAGAAAATAGTCTATAGCAATCCCAAGCAAAGTGAAATTAGTAGGACCCAAGCCATTTTTATTCATGAATGTGTGATGGTCTATGTGACAGCTTAGAGGATGCATGGAGCTCACCGGTGGGTAAATGCATGACGTTCTGTAGAAAGCCGGCTGGCAGCACCGGCGTCCTCACTAGCTGCCCGTTGACCAGGCTAACTTGACCCATGCCAGAGAAGTTCTGCAATGATAATACAGTTGAAATAGTTATTGACAGGGTTGAAGATAAGTCTATATATAAGCTCTAAAACTTCATAAACATATTTACATAAAAAAAATTAGATGTGCTGAGAAATCGGGGGTTTGATTCTCACTCTCCCATTTCTCTATTGATGAAATGAATTAAGCCAAATCTTTGGATCAGCATGGTAGAGTAGAATCCAAATCTTTTAAATTTTTTTTATTAATACGAGGTAGCAAACGAACAACCCATGTGGTGGTAAGTGGTCACTACCGCCCATGAACATCTGTAATCAACCCAAGACAACACAAAGTTATTTCTTATTCTGACCACAAATACGTTGCCACCCCTGAGGACTAAGTTGGAACCCTCGGTTAAGTATGTCTCTCTGACCACTTTTAAACCAAAACTCAGCAGAAAGAACACTGCAAAAGAACACTCACAAGGCAGAAATAGGCATGGCCATGGTGACTCCGGAGTTGAACTGTAAAAGGTTCTGCCACCTTAAACATTATACAACCTTGCCTACTTATGGGTGGACTTATGCTATGATGACATTCAACATACCTGTGCATGTTGTGCTGGTATGAAGATGGCCTCCTGGCCATCCACAGTGACGCCCTGCATGGGCGTGACGCCGCCCACACCGCCCACGCCGCCTACGCCGCCGACCAAGCAGCTGCCGTACACACTACCCGCTTGTTGCTGCCAACACATACAGAATAGTATTAGGTAACGAACACTATTAAACTTTAAGTGTAGAGTTTCTTATCTCATCTCATTGCCGAGCCTGTCTATGTAAAAATTACAGATAATCTGCTCTTCTTACAAATCGGATATCATACAAACTATATAGATTAACGCTTTCACACTCATAGCACCACACTAGGATTGTCGTGTCAGGGGTGCCATGGACAACACACAGAGTCAACAACCCAAACACCCAGACCTATAACAGAACTTTAAACTCATTCAAATTTCAGCCTTGTTGGGAATTGAACCCAGGACCCAGTCCGGCATGGTGAACATTGCGCCATATGGACCGCCGATATATACAAATAAAAGTATAGACCACAACTTTAGAAGCATGTGGGTGAATTACTCGATCCCTAATTCCTCTACATTGTTTAACCAGGTGTGTAGATAAGACAAACCCTCATATCTTGTTAGTTGTGACTTCTTATATAAAAGTGATGGACTATGCTAAATACCCCTCATATATCTGACCAACTGCAAATAAGAAATTATAGAAACGAATCTTTGATATATCTATAGGCTGACATAGTATATATAAATATGCATTTCATAATTTTCAAATTTGACAGAACTTTTAGCATCAACTACAGAGGAATGAACATTGAATACAAACATCTATCCATTTGTACATCTTTGGTACTGACCTGTAGTAGCTGAGGGTGTATCTGCAGCAACTGCTGTGGTGGGTTCTGGTAGGTGGCGCTCTCGCCGCCACCCAGCAGAGATTGCAGCTGCTGCATCGATATCACCTAGAAATTCAAAGCAACAATATTAATAACTTTACTAATGTTTGTTTTTTAAAAACTTGGAGGTAGGAAATCAGCATGCAGTCCACTCGACAGTAAGTGGTCACAGGCGCCCATGGACATATGTAGTCAACTCAAAACAGGATCGAAGTTCTTTCTTAGTTCGACCACAAATGCGTTGCTTTACTCCTGAGGACTAAGTTAAAACCCCTCGGTTAAGTGGGTCCCCGACCACTGCGTTCCGACCAAGTAGAGCTTCAGAACACAGCAGCAAGAACACTGCTGTTAGAAGGCAGAAATAGGTGTGGCGGTGGTGCCTCCGGAGTCGAACAAAGGTATAGCCTTTAACTGTTGTTAAAGGCTATACCACCTTCAAAACTTGTTACAAATGCGAAAGTGCGTCTGTCTGTCTGTTACCGTTTCACACTTAAAAAACACTGAACCAACTTAGAAGAAATTTGGTGTGGAAATAATTCGGGAGCCAAGGAAGAGCAGAGAGCAGTTTTTAACACGAAAATATATAATTAAGTTTTTTAATAATCTTAACGGACTTTTAGTTAAATTTACCTGTGGTTGTTGAACTTGAATCCCATTTGGGACGGTACTTGCTGCATTAACAATGGCTGCAGATAATTCATTGCCCTGAAAAAAACAATAAATAACTCACTCAATTAATTGATACCTCGTGTAGGTTAAGTAAAATTCAAGATATGACCGCTAGGTGTATACTTAAAATATAGTAACATTTTCTGTATTTTTATGTGCTCATTGAATAAAACAAAAAAATCACTGAAAAATTAGAATACTCACAGAGAGTCCCTGGGCTCTGAGTTGCTGCACCACCGCTGTGCTGATCACGCGGAGCTGAGGTTGCTGCTGCTGCAAATAATGCTGCTGCAGTTGCTGTTGCACTGCCGCGAGCGTCGCCGAATCACTTTGCACTTGTTGCTGCACGAGTTGCGCTTGCTGCACTTGCTGTTGCTGCACCTGTTGTTGGACCTGCTGCTGGACCTGCTGCTGGACCTGTTGCTGGACCTGCTGTTGAGCCTGCTGCTGCGCCTGCTGCTGCGCTTGTTGCTGTGCTTGTTGTTGCGCTTGTTGTTGTGCTTGTTGCTGCGCCTGTTGCTGCGCTTGTTGTTGCGCTTGCTGCTGTGCTTGTTGTTGTGCTTGCTGCTGCGCTTGTTGTACTTGCTGTTGTTGTTGCTGCTGCTGTTGCTGTTGGACTTGTTGCTGTTGTTGTACTTGTTGCTGCGCTTGTTGCTGATGTTGTGGACCTGTAAGACACAATTTTATTGTTAAAAAAATAAAATAATGAAAAACCAACTATCATATTATTATACTTCTGTTCACCAATTCAGACATTAGACAGAGACTAGTTCCACCAGTGAGGATTGGTTGTTAGTTAGCTAAAAAGAACTGTTGATGGCTGTAGTAGGATAAAGGTGACCAGGCACAAAACAAAAGTTCAATCAATCAACAAAACAAGTCAAATCAATCAACCAAATCTCAAATATGTTGCTACAGTTGAGGATTCATTGCAATGCCTTGGATAAATGTGTCTCCATTACCACAACGTTCAACAATAGCAGCAACACTTCTGTTATAAGTCAGACAGAGGTGTGGTGTGTGTGGGGCGGTGGTGCCTCCGGAGCCGAACCACGAAAGGGCATGGGTTTGAATTAACTCCACTAGGCTGTATCTATGCCCCATGTAATAGTGTTAATAATTATACTTGATTGTAAACAGATGATAGTGGATTAATATTTACAGTGACGGTTGCTGTCCCTGAGTCCAGTATTGGACCAAAATCATCCTGTAGAATGAATTTATTCGTGTCAAATTATTATTAAGAGCTCGGAGTTTTTACGATGTACCACCTGATGACCTGAGGACATCAAGGCATTGAAAGCCGATGGTCACTGACTAATGGAAATGTAGACGACGTTCATTGAGTGTATTTGTATACCTTATAAAGAATTAATAAAAATATTTGATTCTTGATTCTTGGTTCTACCACCTTCATAGAAATTACTAGAAAGTTACTAGTACTTACTATAAAGCTGCTGCTGCTGCTCCTTGTCTTGTTGCTGTTCGGGCCCCATGTTGGCGGCACCGAGGCGGCTACAAGTGGCCGCCAGCAGCGCTAACGGCGATTGGGTGCCGTTGGCTTCCTGAAACAAGACCGGTCACTTCATGAATATCATAAGAACTTTATAAAGTTTTAGTCATAACACTTTGGTGATTATTTAAGAGCATTGAGGTAAACTGACTCAGTCAAACAATACTAGCGTATTGTACTTCTCTAGAAAACAACAATGTTACAATACATATATAACACTTAGTTTAAGTTATAATGGGAATATTAGTTTTTTGATTGGTGAGATATGGTTGGAGAAACATTTCACTACTTAGGAGGAAGGCATATGCATACTATCTTGGATAATACTGTTGGATATTGAATAAGGGTATGGATACTTCGACAGGAGTGATATATCCATAGACGCACATAAAATTAGCTAAAAATCAAGTAGACATATATAGATGTTCTTGTCTAAAAATGCACGCCCCTCCAAAGTCTTTACCCACACATGCAAAAACACCAATAATATTTCGGTAAAAGTACAAATGACGCAAAATGAATTTAAAGAAAAATAGCCTACACATACTAGTAAAGGGTTGTAATAAATATATGTTTTCACACATTAAAATAATTTTGTTTACTGGAGGGACATGCATTTTTAGCCTGTAATCTTTACTAGTCTTCGTAATTCTTAAATTTCGCCCTTATTATATAAGAGGTGATACGAGCATAGCAACGATCTCATTATTAGTTGGTAATAAAATTGTGTTGACATCAATCACTTA
>DWNJ01002481.1:0-10491 GCA_018250275.1 Udranomia eurus
TCAGAGCCATCCAGTTACTGACCGCGCCCGACGTTGCTTAACTTGCGCGATCGCATGCGATCTACACAAGCCGCGGGGCTATGCGCGCTTCGTAACACCTTGAATAGGACTATCGATAGTATTAACACGCCACAACACTATTGAGCCTGTTGATTTTATCTATTGAAAACTAGACAGATACTATTCTGGTGGGTTCTAGGACTCTTGTATACCATGTATTTACCGTATATATGGCCTGTTTTTACTTACAATGCTCCTTATCTTCAACATCAACAAGTAACAACTATAAACATCCGTTATCGGAATATATTTTTACTACACTTACACTTCAACATAGAAATAAACTAAAAAAAAATAAAGATTACATGTTAAATTGCACAAAATCGCGGTAACATTCAAAATGTATATAACATTAATTAATCACATAACTTGTTTTATTTATTTAATGAAATCTTACTCGATTATATTGGTAATTACATTAGGAATTAATTTAGCTATTTAGATAATGATTCTTTGGACTTCCACAGATTCATTTAAAAAAATAATATTTGTAACTAGCATCTTTATGGTCTTTTTTGAGAAATACAATCATGTGGGTACCTCGAAATTAATCAGTTGTGCAGCCTTTTTGCATGTTTTCATCACGTTAATTTTGCATATTAGAATAACAAAATGTTTTGTGATAATATAATGGATAGAATAGCTTTTGGAAGAAAAATTGTGAGTACCAACTAATTGCTTGTTAGCAAATTGATTTATGTCTTCTTATTAGAACTCCTAATAATTGTTGTAGTTTGCAACAGAGTTTTGTAGGACTGCAGGGATCGTGCTAGTAAGTTCAACCATGATTCAAGCCATACTATGTATAATATCGAATATTATACACCTAATTGTGTAACAGCAAAAAATACACTGTAAAGCAGAATCGGTGTAGTGAATGTGCCGCAAAATACGATCCAAAGCAACCTTAAAAATACCTTAAAATTTAACGTCTATTACTAGTCATTAACTAATGTCAATATATGACATAGATATGTTTAACATCTTATTAATTTTTATCTGCTTCTAATTAATCAATCGCGTCTTTGCTGTTTGAATTTAATGAAACTCATACCCGAAGCAAAGTGAAATAAAATGGTTTACAGTAGTTGAGAATAATTAATTATTTCATGAGGTTAAATTATGATTAAGCTGCTACCTAGGAAGCGCTTCATATTTATTATTGTTATCAACTGTTTTAAAGTCAACTCTTAAAGGTTAAAGTTGCATATAAAGATTCCCATTCATTACACGACTTCTGTGCAGGACCTAATGAAGTGCGTTCTCTGTTTATGATCTCTTATATGTGATCATTTGTATATGATCTCGTATATAAACGATAGTTGGGTAATGTCGAAACGCAATACTCTGGCTTACGTGTGTGTGTTAGATATTTCTATTTATACTTATAAATGTACGATGGCATGATTCAAGATATTGATGACGTCATCTCTTGGGGAGTAGCGGAAAAATCACCACAGTAAATACGGCATTCTGAAACAATACAGATAGCAAAGCTTTACGTAAATGTTCGGTATCGCGCCTGCAGTAATTCTGAGGCTGATTTTTTTTCAGGCGAGTTATGCCTTGTAAACACCATAACTAGTGTTATTGTAGCTTCGAAATAGCTGGTAGCCCAATACCGGATAACTACCAATGCTTTAAACATACAATTACATTACACAAAATACACACAGTAATACAGCACATATCTAATAATCATAAAAGATCACCTCCTTTTATCTCATTCAACAAACATGCTGTGTTACTCAGAAAATATAGTTTTATGTTACATTAATAAATATATCGTCACTTTATTTAGTTAACCTGATAAGTCAATTTTTGGGTGAAATCAACATTCTACAGCGGTCGAAAGTTCAATCTATTATCTATTATTAAAGGGACGCATTCCATGCACGATTAACAGTTAAAATTAATTGTCGTCACACTCCACACCAATAACCTACATCCTGTAGGAGCTTAGGTAAATTTATAAAGTTATTGTAAAGTATTTTTGCGTTCTGTAAGCTTTGTCAAAATTGACTTATTAACTAATTAGAGTGACGATATTTGAACCGAAATCAAACTTGATTAAAGCACTAAAGCAACCGCCCTAACTTGTCTAACAACACAGAACTGTAACACAGTGAACAGCGCGCCTTATAGATTATGAAAAAGATAGATGTCAGGTGGCACATTTAATGTCTTCATGCGCGGGAAGAGCAATTAAAAACAGTTACTGTTAATGCTTCAAAATTAGTGTCAGTGTCGACCACGAAATAAAAGGTGTGACGGCGCGCTGCCGCGGGGCTACAGGCAGCGACAATTATTTTCTTACGAGTCGCGGCAAACAAATGAGTGAAGAGTGAGTAGCGTCGTATAGTTAAGGTCCATTATGTTTATGGCGCGTTTCTACATCGATTCTTGGTTCAAACACAAACGAACACCTTTCGTAGAGTAGAAGGTTTTTATAGATATTCAGCAGCCCTTTTCACTTAACTGTATTTTACTTTTGAAGTATTGTGACGGGAAATACCATCGAAGCGCAGCACTATATCCACTGGGTGTGAGATTTTCTGTAACAGGAATGGTAAGCTTGTGATTATTTTATTTTGGTTTTCAGCCAAACCGACAGAGGGCGCGAGTGGACAGATTTGTAGCCCCGCGGGACGTTATCTTGGACGTAGGCAAGCGCCGGACGAGGCGCAATAGCTTGAGTCAACAGAATGTTGATATATGGGTAAGACATTTTTTCACAAACAATTTATATAATTTATAAACAAATCTTAACCTTAAACTAATTCAAATCTTAAACAAAACATTATTAACAAAAAAATAGTCAAATTTATGAGTATAACCTATATATAACCTAATTTAAGCGTTTTTGTGAAATTCCCGTCAAAAAGCCCTCACTAAATATGCCATTTTATCATATGCGAATGATGTTATTATGTACTTAATAAGGTCAGCTTCATTATGAAAATAAACTTTTGTCATAAAGAAACATGCGAGCTACCAGCTATTTTATATTAAAAGAAATTAATGCCTCTACTCTACAGTATATCTCCAAAAAATGGTTTCATGAATTAAGCATAAACATAGAAACAGTTAATTACCTCTGATAATGATATTGCTAGGCTGCTTTCGAATATACAAGTAACGAATACAAGAATACGTACATAGTGAATTGTATAAAGAGGTTTTTTTTCAGTTCACAGAATACCTAAAAAAGAAGAAATACACGAACTTCTTGGACAAAGCATTCGGGTTAGAACCTTTGGAGACCCAAACGGCGCCCGTGTCAGGGTTGGAACGCGTCCACACATGGCCATGCCAGCCCAGGACCAAGGGCTACCTGGCCACTGCTGACAGCATCCTGGACTTGCCTAGCTACAGTGACGCAGCCTGTACGATTCCTACAAAATCTATGGATATATGTTACCTAATTGCTACCCAAAGAGTTATGCACAGATTTCTTTGTTGTTTATTAGTTAATTAAAAGGCAACAGCATAATTTCTCATTTCACATAGTATGAATATTATAATACACTACATGTAAAGTAAAATACTAACCTTCTTAAGAGTAAACAAACTTTAAAGCAAAAAAAAATGTAACTGCAGTTCGTAAATTTTCAATTGACGGTAACATCTTGGAGACCTACTCTGTACAGCCGGTTAGAGTGCCAACAGGTTCGAAGTCTAGCCATTTACACACCTGTACATTTTCAAACCCTTCCCAAAACACCCAAATACATAATATACATAATATAATCTCCACCTTTTATTATAGTTGAATATGTTAAAAACATGTGCAACAGTGAAAATGTGATTGTGAATATGATTGTGTGAAATTTTCAAACATTAAATGATAAACATCATGTAATAAATTAAAACAAAATTCTTCACACTCTTAGAGAATAAATAGAAAAGAATAGTTGATGATATCATTAAATCAGTTCCAGAATTACTTGATTGGAGTAACGACAACGTTCTGGTGGCGGCGCTGGGGAGGAAATACCACAAATGGAGCTGGCGCAGCCAGAGCCTCATCAGCCAGGGATTGACTCGACAGAGAATCCAATGCTGCAAATTCGATCCACGTGGAGAATTACTAGCAGTGAGCAGATTTTGTGCCTAATAATTTGTTTAAAGGCTTTAGATTAAAGAAAACAAACATGACAAACAAGACCTCGGTGGTAGACTTATATGATTTGGTTGCTAAGTACATTTAAACGTACAAGGGCTTAATTGCTTCAGCTTTTTCCCAGCTTCAGTGTTCTTTATCATCGTTAGGTGGCATATGTGGTCAAAACTCGATGGTGTATTTAAAAGTTGAAGATTATTATTTAGAATTCTAAGGATGATCCGGTTTGAAAAACATGGTAATTGAACCTTAATGTATAATTTTTTATGCATTTCCAGCTAGGAACGGACATGCAGACGGTGGAAATCCACGATAATGCACGGAGTAAGCGAGTCGGCACCACAGTCTGTCACTTCATGGACGTAGACCACGTCTGCTCCATCACGGCCATTGACTGGAGCCCTACAGGCAACTCGTATGTTACGTAAGTGGTTGTCACACCTCTTAATTTGCAATTGAGGAAGAGGAGAGGAAGAACTCACCCTACCCTACTTCAATACCATCGTATCAACGGCAATGTTTATAAAGGTATTTTTATTTATGTTAAAGCAGACAAACAGGCTAACGCAACATCAGAAAACTCAATGCTCTCCAAAATTATTAACGCAAATAATTATTATTATAATTAATCGTTTTCGGAAACCTATGTCAATCCAGTATCTTATATCTCATTGCAGCGGATGCTCTTGGGGTGTAGTCGTCGCCTTCACACGCAGCTCGCAACCCATAACATGGAGACACGTGGACAAGCACGAGCCCATCCTCGTGGTGCGAGTGTCACCTGATGCGAGATACGTCGCCGTTGCCGCCGTCAACTCTCCCGCCATCGTGCTGCTGACCTGGCCCTCGCTAGACATGCATTCTAACTTGGAGTCAGACTCCTGGACTATCAGGGTAAGGATACATTTTAGTAGTGAGGGTTCGTTGACGATTATTCCTTCTACGTTATATTCGTATTAGTACAAGCTACAGAGGTCGTATGACTATATACATTTTAAGTTCACAGCTGATGTTCGTGAAAATACGATTGGAAATCAAAACTTTTTATTTTTTTAGAAATATACCATATTTAATAAGTTAAGACCTACGTAAGTCTTACCTTATCGTAATTCATTATTTACCTTAGTATTTGTAATGCCCGCGATTTAGTACTAGCGTTAAAAACTGGCATGTTCAGAGAACGTAATAACTAGACCGCACAGTCGCAAGTATAGCAAAGAGAAACCAGATACTGCTACTGAAGTGGCTAAGAAAACTGCTTCTGTGGAACACCGAATAAATTAGAAACCAACTTCATTAGAACCTTAATGTCACCCCCAGACAGTTACTTGGCATCCATGGCGGAGCGCCCTTCTGGGTGTCGGCGCAGTGTCTGCGGACAATCGAGCGCAGATCTCACTATGGGACGCCCCGTCCTGTAAAACCCGACAAGCGACGATAGGACACAGTCGTAACAGCCTTGACGCAATGCTGTTCAGTCACAGGACCGGCGAGCTCGTATTGAGTCTGTGGAATACAGGTATGAGAAAATCGAATAAGACTTAGAAATACTTATGAATTCGACAATTTGTGAGGATGCTTGTTAATCTTTCAGGCAAAAACGGATACTTAAAGGATTAAGCTGAAGCTTTACAGTAACATCAGGATAGCACATAGGATATGAACTTATCTTTATGGAATTTGTATACCATCTCGATTGGGATAGGTAGTACAGAGTACAAACAATACATTTATTAAATATCGCTTCCATATACCAGAAGTATCGGGCGTCAGGAAGACTCGTGGAAGGATTATAGTTTTGAAGCCGGACAGACAGAATTATTTGTATAAATTTTTTCAGATCCCGTTCCTAACCACCAGAAGGTCTGTTCACAACTGGTCGTGATGAGTGACCCAGACACTGTTGTCGATCAGTGGGGCGAGGGTCAGAGTGGCGTAGACCGCGTGAGAACCATGGTCTTCAGCCCGGATGGGACGAAACTTGGTAACAAGCTATTTTGGACCGGATTCTTATTTTTATAGTAGGCAAATCGCCTGGCTAATGCGTATCCGTGTACCTGACGGTACGTGGTCCCTACCGCCCATGGACATCTGTAATCAACCCATAATAGAATCGTAATTCTTTCTTAGATCGACGACAAATGCGTTGCTACCGCTGAGGACTAAGTTGGAACGCCTCCATTAAATGTCTCCCTTCCCACGGGCTCTAACCAGAATACAGTAGAAAGAACACTGCTGGTGGAGGTTAGAATACGATCGACATTTTCGCCAATAATGGGGAGTGAAAACCAAACCGAATATGATCCAAAACATTGTATATAAATCGAAGTGTATATAATTATAAATTGAAATTATGAATTGATTGAAAAACACAAACACGTAACCCTCCTCGGTTTAACCACCCACGTACCCACATTAGCGTGTACAACTAAAAGTCGAAGTTGAGATAAAGTTAATATTGTATGGTTTCAGCAACAGCTACCTTGGACGAAGACCTGATCATCTGGAACTTCCTCCCGGAAGACAAAAAGAAGAAAAAGAAAATAAAGTGCAAACGATTTTCTGCGATTCCCGTTTACCTGGACGAGACTTCGTATGGATTTTCCTTGCGATAATATAAAATATTTATAAAATATCGATTTTATCAAATAATGCGCTGGGTGTATTTCATGAATATATTTATTTGTTTTAAACTGTATTTCCTTTATAAATTGTTTTATGAGAGCACAATTAAGACCAAAAAAGGACGCGTGTAACATAACTCACTTGTATTTGAAATGTCTCCGCCATTCAACTTGGGCATAAGGTGGGCATTTGCAAATCTAAAAGTTTAAGTTTCGAATATTCATCTGTAGAAGAAAATATCGTAAGCAAACCAATTATTTTTAATGTCCTCAAATAGCAAACTACACTTGGTCATCGTGACAAATAACACTGCAATTTGTCTGTTTTAAAAGAGGCAACGTCTGCATTTATTAATTTCCTCTACCCATATAGGTCACAAATAAATTGCAATAAAGACCAGCAAATATTTTAATAGATGCCCTTTATTAACGGACCTACATTAGAGTTTGAAATTAGAATATTCGTTATTAATTCGCATTCATTTGTCTTATAATGTATACGAGTTAAAGTTGTTTGAATTCCCCGCTTCGACGATATTCCACATCTATAAAGCGACCGACTAGTCTCACCTACAGCTAAGCGATGAACGACGCAAATAATCTCCCTATCCTTTTTTCTATTTAATAATATAAATGATTAGTTTCAAAACTAAAAATACGCTTTCCAGTCCCATCATCAGACCAGCTCAATGGTACCATAATAACCTTCATCGGGAGAAATGGACGGAATATGTTAAGACGAGTGTAATGAGTCCAAACTCGATATGTTTAAACTAGTAGGCAGTCCAATGTTTCATTACCTTCCAATTCCATCATCAGACCAACCATAATATTGCAATGCCCTCGGCCCTTGATAAGTTTGAAAAGTTTCAAATTAATCCGACGTCTTGAAGTACGTCAGAATCGTGTACAAAGATTCCGTTACATACATAGATGCAACCAAAGCTAATAAAAGTTTGCTAAGAATTAAGTATACGCGTGAAAAAGTAACTTAGTATATTATATTAAGTATGCATGCACCCCGTTAAGTAGAACAAAATCCTGGTCAAGACAATATTCAACACAGCTATATTACTGTGAAGTTTTATCTAAATCCCTTAAGCAGTTCTTGCGTGAAAGAGTTACAAACATCCTCACAAACCTTGGCATTTATAATATTAATAGGATCCACTTGATCTTTGTCGATCGGACACAAGCCTCAGGTCGGCTTTCTTCGGCTGACCACGCGTAACTTTATTGAGTCGTCAGGGTCGCGTGCGATCGACGTTGCAATGCGCACTTGGCTAATTTATTCCCTCATTGTGAGCCCATCTGAGGGCGAAGCATGAATATATATCCGCAGAGGACCTTATTTTCGAGCCGTCCAATAAAACTTTCTATAGCGAACGGTTAACCTGAAGTGATAGAGATGAATAGTTGAAAGGTATTTTTTAAGTATTTTAGAATAATGTCAATGTTTATAATTTATCTTACACTGACTAATTCAATATGTAGATGACATCAATCACTTTGGAAATTAAAGATTGGTCCTCAGTGGATCATGTAACATTCGTTAAGTTTTAATGCATACTAACAATTACAAATAATTTTAAAGTAACGGTTTAGGTATATCCCATCAGTCATCTCGTTTATCTCTCTAGCTAAGCGAATGTTTGTATTGAGAGAAGGTTCACGTGGTTTACGTCATTATACAGTGGTGATGAGGGTCGAATCCATCTTTTTTTTCTTATAATTGGGGGATAGCAAACGAGCATGCAGTCCACCTGATGGTAAGCGGTCACTGCCGCCCATGGGCATCTGTAATCAACCCAAGACAGGACCGAAGTTCTTCTTAGGTCGACCTCAAATGCGTTGCTATCCCTGAAGACTAAATTGAAACGCCTCGGTTAAGTGTGGCTCACTGACCACACCCTTTAAACCCAGAAACAGGAACACAGGAGCAAGAACACTGCTGTTAGATGGCAGAAATACGTGTAGCGGTGGTACCTCCGGAGTCAAAAACCTTCTAAATCTCTCGATCGTTAGATTCAACACCCTAACCATTGGGCTACCATCGCTCAGTTCAAGAATCAAGAATCAAATGTTTTTATTCATTGTAAGGTATAGAAATACACTCAATAAATATCATATATATTTTCATTAGTCAGTGGCCATCAGCTTTCAATGCCTCCTTGTCCTCAGGCCGTGGTAGACGGGGAGAAAAATGCCGGCGGAAAAAACAAAGACTTATCCAAAACTATTGCAAATATCAGGCAATTAGGCACGGTTGAGCGGATTCTCTTTGTCTCTCAAAGTATCCTATCCCATTGGACCGACCTTCTGTTTTATCGTTTCAAATTGTGGGCCCAACAAGAGGCGGGTGCCCAATTGCCAGCAACATAAACGATTATCGAAGTCATAGAGCTTGGTGCAAGATATAAGTGGCAGAGATTATTATTTTTGAAGGTGGTACAATATTCTCGCTCCTGGTTTGAAGGATGTGGTAAGGGAGAAACATTTAAGCGTTGATGTATGTGATGAGCACACTTAACCGAGGCGTTACAACTTAGTGCTCAAGGAAAGCAACGTATTTGTGGTCGATCTAAGAAAGAACTTCGAACCTGCCTTGTGTTGATACCCATGGGCGGCAATGAACATGCCTGTTTGCTGCCTCAATGTTTTATAAAAATCGATTGTAAAAGATTCAGAAATGCAATTGTTTTCCAATAATACCCAGCGTATCCTGAATTAAATCATATCATGCAGTAGTCCTTAAGTACATTTTAATAACCGTCTTTTTAGATACGATAATAATGCTTTTCAACATCGACTTTTTGAAACTATATACGTAAATGCACAAACAGCGTAAATTGTCGCTCAAGTGAATAGGTAAATTAATTTTGTTATGTTGACCAACTCGTCCGCTGTATTTTTCATTTCCTTTATATAAAGGCGTCCTAAGAATGGAAATTTAGCAATACGAGGTACTAAATATTTGGATATTAGAATTAGAAGAATTTTTAGAAGAATAGAATAGAATTAGAATTTTTTTGGTATTATATAAATAAAGTCGATAGCCGATAGTCTCTTATAACTTGGACCAAACGACAAATCTGTGCAGGTGCGCCTTAGTGTTACCGATCGCGTTGGTATCGCTAACGGAATGGTGTTATTGGTTTATCTTTAACTTATTGGTTAGTTGCGTACTTAATTGTTAAATATAAAGAACATCTGCCTTATCAATTTCACCTAACTTGAACTAAATGAGAATAGAATTTTGATGTACAAGTCGATTTTTTTCATATTTGATTCAAATCCTGAATACTTTCTGCATGGTTTTGTTAGATTTTTGATGTCTATTAGAATTCTGAATTTTTACATGACGATTAATTTTGTTGATTTTTTATGAATTAAGAATTCTCTCTTTAATATCATATCTGCGCACTGAACGTAATATAGGGTGTAGCCCCTAATTTAAAATTGGGTATTTACCAAACTGAGGGCTAAAAATTACCTCGCGTGTACCTTTTATCTAAACTTCTGTGTAAACGTACTCCTCCGGTTAAAGTGAATATGGTATGTATCTGTGCGATATGGTATGTCCATATTTACAACTACCAATATACAAGAAAATTGGTTGTCTGTAAAGTCGGTTTACTGACGATATTTTTACGTGATAAAGTCAAAGTGATGGATAATTGTATA
>DWNJ01002482.1:0-10491 GCA_018250275.1 Udranomia eurus
TCATTTTGATATTATTAATTCATGATTGTGATATTATATATTGAGATACAGGTATTTTTTTCATTTGATTAAATTTTATTTTAATAGGATAGTACCAAAATTTGTAAGCTATTTAAAAGTTCAATAAGGTGCGCACAAAGTTTTCGAATTTCATTCAAACTTGCAGAAACACAAATTTTCACTTTACGTCACATTAAAATTACGGGGTTAATAAAGTACAAACTAGAGCAACGCAATCACGCCTGACGCGAAAGTGCAATAAGAACAATGTGCATCAAGAAAAAATGAGGCCAGTTCCCAGAGAGACCGTGTTCCCACTTTTAATAAATTAAGGGGATTACAACAGCGACGATTTGTCAACAACGATACATGCGCTAGAGAAACGATAGAACAGGGAAATCATTTAGACACCGAGATACAAATTCCGTCGTCCCCAGTGAGCATTTTTAGTGGGATGAAGAAACGTTATAGAGCGATGCTGTGTATTTAAAATCGATATTATTTACTATATTCAAAACGAAATGTTCAGGTCTGTCGCGGAAATAACGAGTGTTCCTTAGTAAATAATATATTTTAATACTGAATGCTATTTATATTAAGAATCTACTCTAGGTAAAAATTAATTAAACTAACGCACACATTTATAGCCCCACACTTATCTCCTATTTCATGTTCCGGCTTCGGAAGCACCGCCACATACTTATTTCTGCCTTAGTGTTCTTGCTGCTGTGGTCTGGGTTGAAGGGTGTAAGGGAGACAAATTTAACCGAGTCAATAACTTACTCAGGGGAAGAAACGCGTTTGTGGTCGGTTTAAGAAAGAACTCCGATCCTGAGTTGATTCCAAATTGGGCGGCAGTTATTATTTACCACCAGGTGGCCTGCATGCTCGGTTGCTACCTCAATCTTATAAACAACATATTATAGCATGATATACAGGTATAGCAACATTTTGTCACGGTTCTTGCAATATTGGTTAGGTTAGGTAGGAATGTATTACACGATAAGCCGGTTGACGATTGCGCCTTGGTCACACTTTCTTAAAAGAAAAAAATGTTTTAATCATGATGTCTACTTACGTCGGTCGTATGACGAATAATTCTATCTAAACGTATAATTTTCGTAAATCTTATCTAGCAGTCTATCTTATAGATAAAATCGTTAATTTTACTTAAAACCGAACGAAACTTTTAACGGCAATTATAATAGGGATTCCGTGAAATAGTATAGGAATTGTAAGAAATTAAAGAATACAACTGCAATATAAGGAACTGTAATATAGATATTTGAAATAAATTAAATATTAATGAAGTTGTAAAGTTACCGCGATATGGCGAATTATGGATATTGTCGAGTCATAGCCATGGAAAAGTTGGTGTGATTCATATACTATGCTGCTATACCCAGCCACGGTACAGAAATACATAAAAACATGGCTTGGGTTCCAGACAGGAGGACAATTTTATTGTGTTATTGTGGTCTACAACGATGACGTGTTTAAGTCATGTACGTTCATTACAGAGAACTCGCAGTATGCAAATATCGTAATAGGTTTCTTGTTTTCCGTAATCAATAAATTAAACTATTAAGAATGTGTTGCACAATCTTAATAGTTAATAAAACGTATACACGAAGTTGGTTTATTCGGAACCTGGCAGTTTAATGTGTACGAGTGAACGCGGAATAAATGTATAAAATAAGTGCCCAGAAGTCATTTTGTCATTTACGCATTATAAAATTACGTACTAAGTGTTGCTAATGCCTATCGACTCGAGATAATTTGGTGCAAAAGTGAAAAGACTGATGATTGATACCGATGTAATATTGCTTTTTCTGTTACATCATTTCCTCTTTTTATGAGATTGCTCTAATGGGTTTTATAATTATTAGATTGAAAATTACATCACAGAACGAAATATAAAGTTCTCATGTTTATTATTGACATTGCCAGTTTTCAAAATGCATGAAAGCAATCTATATAGTAACAACGATTTATTTTGTGAAATATTTATTTTGTTAAGTATTCTAAGATTAAAACCAAAGTTTTAGCCCGTGTTGGGCTGTATTGTATTCAATTAATCATAATTTGTTATTGTGTCATATATAGTATAGTCGTGGTACCTACCTATGTCTTCTTATATCATAAGACATAATACAGAGTAATTCTTTAAATTGTGAAATCGTCATGGTCAAAATTGCATTGACATTTATTACATGTTTGTAAGATAATTATGTATGTTTTAAAATCTTTATAAGTGTTAGTCAAAGTATCACATCGTTATAACCAACACACCAGTCTTGGACTTGGAGGGAAATTGCATTAGTCACAGCGGACAGCGTCGTTTTAACTACAAAAGTGTGTTAAAAATGCGCACTCCACTTAGGAGAACAAGTTACCTACCGGCATTAACCTATAAACTAGTGACATATACAGCATTCCACATTAATTATGTTGACGAGATTCAATTATCAGCAATTGGATTTATTACTCTAAATGCGTTGCGTTGATTTATGTTAGCTTACATTGACATATTAAACCTTGGGTGATCGGCGATGAGATCGAATAATAACCACAGAACAGTTGTTATGTTATAACTACGTAAATGGATATAATTTATGAACTTTTAATTTATAATATATTACACATTTTATGTTTAATACATTTTACACATAAAATGAAAATGAGAAGTGCGATTTTTTGAAAGTTTAGTTTTGGAAGCTTCCTTTTTTTATAACGCGTAATTTTATTTTTGTAACCAACCCAAGATAGGATCGAGGTTCGTTCGGAGTTCTGACTACAAAAGGGTTGCTACCTCTGAGGACTAAATTGGAATGCTTCGGTTAAGTCCTTAACACACCCTTTTCACCAGAATGCAGTAGCAGCAGAAGCAAGGACACTGATTCTAGAAGTCAGAAATACTCGTAGGTGTGGTGTGATGTCTGCGGTGCCGACCCACGTAAGATTCTACGACTTTTATAAGTTCCTTTCTTTTCCTAAGTCAGTCGAAATAATACCCGGGTAACCCGTAAGTATATATATATTGGGAAGACACTACATCTAAACTAATAATAAGTAAGTTAATTTAAAATGTGAAAAAAAAATCCATATTGAAGTTATCGCACTAAATCCAAGCTATCTATGATGTAAATCTATTCCAAGCGCTTTGTTGTTATAGAAGAAACGAGTAGAAACTTTTCACAACTCAATTAAACAACAAACTTGAAAAGAACAAGTTAGAACCATTCAAAAGCCTATTGTTCTGTGTAATACGCGTTCGCGTGAATTTGAGTACATACCATCGTTTGTACCAGTTAAGGCTAGAGCACAGTAGAGCGTTTTTTATAACATTGAGGTAGTAAACGAATATGCTAGCAAACGAGCATGCAATCTAACTGGTGATAAGTGGTCACTGCCGTCCATGGATATGTGGGATCGACCCAAGACCTAAGAGAGAACGTCGTAGAGTGGTTGTCGAATAAAAATGCGTTGTTACACCTTAGGACTAAGTGAGAACGCCTCAAGTGTCTATCTTATCACACGCTTTATACTAGAACACAGCAGCGGAAAACTGCTGTTATAAGGCAAAAATTGGTGTGGCGGTGGTGCCTCCGGAGCCAAAACGAATTTTTCATACAATCGTTTGTGCCGTTTAAGACTAGTCCACAGTAGAGCGCATCGAATTCCTATCCGTAACGCAAAATTGTTAATTTATGCGTGTAACTTTTTCTTGCATAACCGTCAGGAATTGTCCGTTTTGATGGTTTTGTTTGCTATCATTGACCCTAATGCAGGTCGGTTCAGTGTAAAGTGAATTATATATTTGTTATTACATTATTTTATATACGGCTTCATTTCATATTTATAATTAGTACCTACTATTGGAAAAAAATTAGCAGACCCGTTCAATATATTTTTTACACTTTTGTTGAGCAATGCATTTTGCATTAACATTAGGGTTAAAGAATATAAACGTTAGTTAATGAAGCACATAATTTAATGATAATATATTATATTTAATACCATATAAATTAGAAACAGTTTTTGAGTCCTTTACGTTTCTATAACGCATTTTTACTAGTTTTTACCAGGATTTTTAGTTTAATCATTTAATGAAAGAAAAAAATAAGAATAAATAACTAGTATTAAGTTCTTTCAAATGCTCTTGTCGGTCCTCTTTATAACTTTAATTTATTATAATTTTCAAACATGAGATTTCTCCAGTTTTGTAAAACTTCCCTGTTTGATTTTCCCTAGGATGGTGTACGTAACCTATTGCTTACTAAGATAATGTTAGCTGGTAAGCAGTAGAGAAAAGTATTCAATGCATTTGTATGCGCACAACAGTACGCGAGCGCAAGTAAGCAAAGCGAGTGTCACTATAGATAGTTCAATCCAAAAGAAAATGGGTTGTCGTGTACACGGTTAGCGCGCGTGCGGCGTCTGTAGGGCTCCCACCTTGTTTCTATTTGTTGGAAGACACAATTAATAAGAGTGATTATGTTACACAAGACAAAGACTATCCTTCATCTTCATTAAAATTTTTGTCATCGTTTATCGTCATAGGTTTTACTTAACAATAAATAAATAAAATTGTAAACAAAGTTATCATCAATACCACGTTATTCGTATTGTAAGTTGGTGTCATATTTAACATGTGATTGAAAGTTGATAACAATATTTTTCATAACCATACTTAATAGCTTTTAAGCAGGTATATAAACCTGGCAAAAGATTGCTCGATAGTCAGTAGTTGCCATCAGCAAAATCAATGACGACAATTCGTATGTCAGATTTGTAACTCCAAATTAAGCCAACGCTATTGTTTAGAAATTAACCGTACAACGAGTGAAATGCGCTACTTTACGAAAGGCAATCATTTAATTGCTGGCAGCCCTACTACTCACTCGCTGGGTGAAAGTTGCTGTGACGTACCTTTGTATTCACTAGCTTGTGGATATAGCGGTCCACGATCTTACAACTTGTTGTGTGCGGTGTCGTTTTTACTGGTATTCTAAAGCGCAATTCAGATTGGGTTCTAGGCAGTAAAGTTCCCGGTTATTCACGCCAAATTACTTTTACTGGCTTTATTCCAAGTTTCTTTTTTTATTTGCATTTCTAACATAAATAGTCAAAGAATGTGGCGGCTACTTCGATTGGATATTTGACAAAAGTAGCGTTAGAATTGAAATTAAAAGAACGGTATTTTATGGTATTCGATTGAACGACGATAGTCCGCAATTTCTACTCCATGATGAGATGGATGAATATATATTTACTAGTGGTATGGATAAATATATATTTAACAATCTGTTCTCACTAATACGAAGTGTAATGCCTAAATTATCAGCGTATAATTTAGGCATCTCTTAATTTACTAAATTTACTCGGTAAGTATGGGACTGAGTATATTTGTCCTTGTGTACACATTGCATTGCATTACACTGCGCGAGGATTATATGAGTACTTGTTTGGATTTCGTTATACTTAAACATTTCTCTTATAAGGAAGAAGTATTATGAAGGTCAAATATTTTTAGCATACAGATAACATCGCTTGGAAGCTGGCCTTTATCCTGCTGATCCGATACTTATACCATTGAAAGGGGATTTCAATTGCCTACTTGAGGTTCGTGTTACATTGTTGTATTGTAAGATAAATCGGTGGTGAGCTTGCCGGATGCATTCTGGTTAAGCATGCGGGTCGTACGACCACATTTAATACCCGGATGAACGGCTGCGCGAGTAGCCTGCTCTTATTAACACTCTATTAAGCAGGTCAAAAGGTATTTGTATCAATTCACATGTATATGTTGTGTGGAAAGCAAACGTATTGAAAGTGGTATTTGTAAGAAAGTTCCAATGGTAGTTTTTGTACAGAAACAGCAAATGGTTCGGCTCTTCTTTCGTAAAAACGTACACGTATAAAATATCTATCGTACGAGTAAAATACATTAAGTTAGGTATACGTTTCGCTAAGAATGACGTAATAGATGCATAACTACTTTTTTCGTCGAAGTTTGTAGTGTTATACGCTTGCTATAACGTTGCATCGTTGTAGTATGAATTTAGAAAAGTAACGCCTAGTGTCTACCTAATCTATGCAATAAAAGCGTAATATGTTGCCCACTATCAGATGTTCTGAGCGGCTGTGACAAATAGCAAGTGATTTAGGTGGATGTTTTCCGCTTCTATAGCACGAAAAGGAAGAAAATATTTGCGAAATAACATTAATTTTGTTGTTTCTAACATAGTTTACTTTGTAACAAGAAAAATGTAACTATTACCACATTTGAAACATGATTATATTATCAGAATATTATATGGGAGTCTTAGAAATTTAGACCAATTGAATAAAGTGGTAAAGGTGTAAGTTACATGATTGAATGAATCGAAAATGCTCAGTAGATTTAAGCATACAAATTACTAGAAGTCGACATGGTACCCATTTCACTTTGGGCTTGTTTAACAATTCTAAAGTATTCCTCCTCTGTTGCTCGTAATATCTCATCTTCGTGTTGATATTCATCCATGGGTAGGTTTACCATTTTCTCCTCCAGTCGCACTTTCAAGCGTATTTCCCTCAAACGGGCATCTAGGATGTGTTCCCGCCTTGTTGCCCTATCATAAGTTTGGTGCATGAGTAGTTTGTCATTATTATTAGATCTTATCATATTCTCCGACGGTTGAATCAAGAATATGGAGCCTCGGTTATCTCCCACAGCAATCAAATTTCCCTCTGGATGAGGTTTCATTTTCGTAAGGCCGTGTTTGGAGATATGTAGTGTTAACACCGGTTCGTGATGCTTACGCAGAAGATCCCAATAATAAAACTTGCCACCGTCACATATTGCCATGTAGCTGGAATATCTATGAGGCGCCCACGCAACATCGGTTACTTGATGACGGTAGGGTTTAGAAACTATAATTGGACCTGAGCGAACTTCCTCACTCCAGACGCGGACCGTCCGTCTCCGCAAGTTATAAACATCCTCAAAGTGCAAGGACTTCGCTCGACAGCTCGAACTGGTCCCGTGTGCGCATTCCAATAGGAAGTTAGAATCTCTGAGTGACTTCTACCCATACGGTTTGCATTAATAACGAGTCCGGATTCCGTGCCACTGAGAAATTTAGTAGGTACGCCACGGTCGAATTCTAAACAACTTATGCCTTCAGCATTGCTTAAATCTGGATTTTCCCCTGGGTTCAATCTCACGGACATAGGAAGTCGATCAAGCGGTTTTGAAAGATTTCGAATGTCCCACCAAATGCACTGGCCATCAGGGGAGCCTGTGAAAAATTCTGTGTGAGTTCGAGACAGCGTATAAAGCAAAGCAGTAATCGGTGCGCGATGAGAGTTGTAAACTGAACTTGTCAGTATAGCGAAGGATCCCTCGCGAATATCAAAAACGTTAACAGTTCCATTTTCGAGACCAGCAATCATTAAATTTGAATCTACGGGTGAGCATGCTAATTGCCAACAACTGTGCTCAGGAAAAAAATCGTAAACAGGCGACATTTGTCTGAGTGTGTCCCATAAATGACAGACATGTTTTTGTTGGGACCTTATTTCACTCTCCAAAAAGTCGTCGCTGTACGAAACGGCTAGTTTAGACTTTTTTTCGTTTGTCCACACAACACACGAAACGGGCCGTTGGAGTTGATCACGGAATACATTTGCAATTCGAATATTGTATTTTTCAACCGGAGCTTGAGGACGCATGCCATCAAAGTAAGTCTGGTACATGTCAATTGCATTGTTTTGATCGATGTAATGTGTCATTTGTGGCGTGAAGTTCATAACTGTACGAATATAGTTTTCATCGTGTTGGACGCGCCGGCAGTGCCTGGCTGTGTGTTCTTCGTTGTATAGATGTATTTCACGCGGCCAACCGCCTTCAGTATGATTTATGCCCTGCTCGTGAATTACCAATTCTTTTGTGTTCGTTTCGTGTTCTGATTGCGGCATTGTTGCTTGCACCTCTCCATGTACGGGATTGCGAAGCATATACAGCTTTTGTATATCTTTGTCGGGATTAATTGAATCTAAAATATGGGCGGGTACATTTTCAAACAACACTTGCTTCCCAAAATCCTTGCGTAACTTGGTGTACTCGTAGGTCGATTTTATATAACTTGGCATTATGGTAAATAAAATAAATTTGTGAGTAACAATATTACATCGATTCTTTCGTAAGATTAAATCTCGAAGGTCATGGAGAAACAAACACTGACATGAGCTTATACTTTTAACATGGCCTGAAAACAGATGTGTCCTTGTTTCGAATTGAGGTTTGAGTTAGTTTCTTAAGTTATGCTGAAATAATAAGTAATGAAATAATATGTATGTATATGTAACATTATCTTCGTAACAGTAACCTTTAACGTTGAAATGTTTAGAAATAAGTTTCACAATATTACCTATTAGTTCATTTGAGTAGCAATGTTTGATTTGATCTGGCTCTATGTTAGTACGATTACCGCATTGTTTCTTATACCAGGAAATGTCGCAATCACATTGTGGGGCTAAGTATATGGTTCGCATTAATATGCATTTAGAAATCGTAGCTATGAATTCTTATGGGCGCTCGAGAGAAATCGGTCGACGAGAGGATTAGTTTATTATTTTCATTGATTTTAAACTACGTAATTGACCAGTGAGTATTATAATAAACTTACGATCGTTGCACATGTTACGAGTACCTACTCACAAGTTAAATATACCTTCTTATGCAATATTTTATTAATTAACTATTTATGAGCAACGCGGAGAGTCTCTATCCTGTATGTCATAAAAATATTTAGGTTTAACGCTACACATAGTGTCCATTATCCAATAAGTACACATTTTGTTGAAAATTTATGAGTATCTAAGTGTTTGTGATGTTGAGTAATGCGTTCACGAAATAGTTAAATAGAAGAGCTGAGGTGGGATTGTATTGTTTATAGTACAAAAGTAATGTACGTAATTGACGAATCCCCTCAATATAGCAACTGGTAGGTTTACCTTATGAAGGAAATAAATTGATGAATGTGAAATTTCATAACATGCGTAATGTGTGTCAGCGTAATTAAAAACACGCATTACATTAAAAATTAACTGAGCTTTATTGGAAGAAAATGTTGTTATGTTAAAAACAATTTCTTGTTCAACTTGATGACGACAATTAATGTTAATTGAAGTACTTGCAATTCAGGACAATGCTATTTCATATTTGCATAAGCGATGAACTTTTGAAATAAACAAAATACTTCCTTACTGTGAAAAGGTAAACGCCGCTCTACGAATACAAGCACAAGGTTGTATTCACATGTTCGCAGTTAGGTTCCATATACACGTATCGTCATAATCACAAGCACAGTACTATTATATTGGAATAAGCCACAATGCACTGACGTTAACTTTTGGTATTTCGAAACGAATGCGCGCGCGCAACTGACGCTCACTCAAACTAACGATCGGTCGGTGACTGGCGCATGAACCACTCCACTCCTCGTAACTCGTAAGGCTAACGTTGTAACGTAGGCCCAGGTTACCGGCTAGGGTTGCCACCTCGAGGAAAACAGTACTGCTCACTTATTAAACTAGCTGATCAGACATCAATCACTTACAGATTTACTATATAGATGTGAAAGTTCGGTAAGCTTTTTATTACCATTTAATATTAGTTTAGTTACAAGTTCTTCACTTCTAAAATAATATGTAAATAGTTTCTTGATAAAAAGCTATAACTCATTCATTAATACTCTTAACTTTTACTCATGCTATTTAAGTTTCCTATTCTGTTGACAAATAGGACTTAATGGTATATACGATTTTGCACTTAAGATTTTTTTGTCCAGTGTATAATAGAGCATTATACTAAAATCTAGTAACGTGACAATCCTATGCTCAATAGGTAGTACTAGGACAGGTTTTGTACGTTCGAGTTCCTGATGACTGATGATTATGGCTTATTGACAAAAACACGTTACCTCAAAAGTTATATAGTAAGCAATTCCTATGCTAAGTGTGGTATCAGAACACAGAGTACGGTTTCACTTAGATTAATGTAACTTTTAAATCAAAAATCGTCAAGAAAAGTATATCATGTTTAATGGCTGATTGAAGTAACCGACACGTAAGCAACAAACTATTACTAACCCTCCTACCAATTTTGGGGAGACACGCGAAGAGGGGTTGGAGGGATTTGGATATGATTTTAAATCCGGTTTTGCATGGCGCCTAAATTGCAAAAGTTTAATGATAAGGGAAAAAGCCCCCGAGAGTGCTCGGTATGTAGGGCAGTGGTAATGGCTGTCATGCACGTGTCAACGGCGACGTAGGGTCGATGTAGGCTAGCGACGACATGCGGGCACGTAGTGTCATGTGTCAGGCCACGAGAAAATAATTAGTCAGACTTCTTTTAACAAACCAATAATCAGGGCCCATGACGAGACACCGATTCGGATGCTGTTGTATTGTACACACAATGTCAAGTAGTATAGGATTTGT
>DWNJ01002483.1:0-10489 GCA_018250275.1 Udranomia eurus
AGCTCTTCCTCACTCATGATCGATCTCCTGTCCCCAGAGAGCCGTACAATAATGAACTCGGAGCTGAAGCACCTGTCGCTGCCGGAGACGGGCTGCGTGCTGAACGTGCTGGAGGTGAGCGGGCTCGGCGCCGGCTTCGTGTCCGCCTGCCAGCGCGGCGAGCCCCACGCCAGACACATCCTGGGGCCGCTCACCGACAGGGTGGGTACCGGGATGGGACGGGTTTCTTGTTATTTTTGTATGAATGGGAGGTAGCCAACGAGCCTGCAGTCCACCTGATGGTAGGTGGTCACTGCCGTTCATGGACATCTGGGATTAATCCAAGACCGGATTGAAGTTCCTTCTTAGATCGACCACAGATGCTTTGCCACCCCTGAGGACTGAGTTGGAACGCCTCGGTTAAGTATGTCTCCCTCCCTCCCTCCCTCCACCACTCCTTTCAAATCAGAACACTGCTGTTGTAAGGCAGAAATAGGTGTGGCGGTGGTGCCTCGAGAGTCCAATCGTAAAAGGTTTTACGACCTTTGTAGTAGAGATGCCTCAAACTGTACGCTTTCAATTTCTTTACCCACACATTTATTTAAGCTCTTTTTGAACCACATACGTACAAAGGTGAACAAAAGGTGGACTTAATGTTCTAAGTGTTCCCTGCCAGTCTACCTTAAAATTAACGAGTACTGCCCCGATAGATATTAAATAATCCTTTATCTTTGTCGTAAATACGAGTAAGCTAAGTTATTCTTATGACCTGAAATTAGGTGCTTCAATTATGTGTTATGATAAACTAAGGTAATCCACTCCCACGCGAACGGAGTCGCGGGCACAGCTAATTGTATACATTTAAAATAATTTTTTATCTATCTTAATTCTCTTGCAAAATTTTGTGTTTTTTTTTCGATAGATAGCGGAGTATTGCGAAAGTGAGATCGGCAAGCAACCGTATCTGCCGAAGCTCATGGAAGTGTGCATTGCAAAATATCCCCCATGTAAGTATCTACACTATACATATTATAATCTCCAAAAGTTACATATGACAAAAGCCACATAAACTGTCTGGATGTATGTTACTGATTTTCTCAAACTGAAATGAACGGATTTTTGTACAGTTTTTACTAAAAGAATAGGTCTAGGCTTAGGTTAATAGTGCATTACAATTTTTATATCAATTGACTGAAATATAACGATTACTGTTGAACAGGTCGCGCGGTTGTAAACAAGCTTTACTCGCGTGCGCCGCGTAAACCAGCAGAGATACACTAAAGTAATGTACTAGAGAATTGTAGATCTAAAAAAATTTATTAAGAAGTCTGCGTCTGTCTCTATCTCTTATGGTTTATTTATTATTTTTATGTATTTATTTATATTAATAAATGAATAAAATAAATAAATCTTATGGTTAACTCACAATAACTACTTTTATGTAAAAATAATAATGAATAAAAATATTACGTTATATTTTCGAGGCTGTTTTTGATGCTCACAACTAGTGAGAAATTACGATTATTTTAACATGCTTTTATTAGGTCTATCTGTAACTAGCTATGTGATAAAATCTAAGAATCTAAATTACACACACTTCCAATTGTTGTATCTTCATGAAATTTGGCGATTATGTGCAAGGTGAAAATACAATATATACCATCGAGCTGGTCTAAGGATAGAAATTGGAAGGTGGCTTGTTGGTGATGGAATTGGAATGGAATGATTGGTCTCATTACATTCGTCTTAACATATTATGTCCATTTCTCCTGATGACGAGGACGTATGACTGTTATGGTACCATTGAGCTGGTCTGATGTTGGGATTGGAAAGCGTGTTTTTAGATTTTTAAACTATTAATTTATTTAAAAGTATCTCAACAAACAATAAAATCTTAACAAATTAATCTTTGATATATAAAGTATGTTTGGGGTTAGATTCATCTTCCATGTATTTCGTTACTAGTACCTGTATGAAACTGCAGGAAATAAAACAAGAAACTTGAAAGCTCAGTTTGACTAAAGCTCCGGCATTAAGCTGTTACATTGTGACCTGTCGTGCGCGTGGATACGCATGCGGGTTTGTGTTAAAATGTAGCCTTACGCTCTATGTCAGCTCCGAGTCGATTTTCTTACAGTTAAATATGAAATTAATTTCAGATATTATTAACATATTAAAATGCGATAAATTCGATATCTTGAATGCATTTATTGATAGAAGATATTAAGATGCATCTTAGTTCTATGAGAAGAACGTAAGTTTTCTCCAAGACAGACCTTGGTATAGCTATCAAGTCTTAATGAATAATACAGATAAATAATCTATGATATGCTTGAGAATTAGCATAGGTTATTTATATGTATGGGAAGTTATGTCAATGCATACTAGTAATTTTGTTAATGCCTCCAGGTAAGCTCAGCGGCTTCTGTTAGGAGTGGGTTCACGTCAATAGTGCAATGGGGAGTGAGGATCGAACCCACGACCTCTCAACGACGAATGTTTAGTAGCTACGTCCATGCAGAGGAGCTACGCATATGCTGAAGGGTTACGCCGATGTAAAGTAGTAGTAGCGCCGGTGCAGAATCGCTACAATTATGCAGAGCAACTACAGCAACGTCGCTCCATTCTCCACGTGAGTAAGATTGACTTAGATATATTAAGACTCGTATCTTGTAATATCTCGTAATTCTGAATCAGCTTTATTCGTAACCTTTTATATAAAAATAATTGTATATGGAAGTAAAGGGCTTGATATACGAATCGAGGTATAAAGTTTTACGCTTTGAGAAGTATAATCTATATGGTAATTATGTTTATAATGTATGAATGTGAATTCATATATTCTACGCCTAAAACCAATTAATTTTAGCATATAACGACACACGACTCATAGAACGGACGCCCTTTATCTCTTATAGCCCACAGTTTCTACAAATCATGATATAAAATCAACTTTAACATTCAACGTTTAAGTTTCCTTCAACTTCAACTTACAATGAAAACGTTAATCAAAGATTAAAACGCAGAAATGTCACACAATTTGTTTCATTTTTCTTTTCCGCCACGTCAAAGGACACACGTTCGTGAGACAGGAGATTTAATAAAACTGAACAAAAAATATTAATTCTCGCCCCGGGAACACTTGCGAAATAAATGAATATTTCAAATGTTTCATTAAGACTGTCCAGCTGTTTTCGGTATTTTTTGTGCCTCTAAATTGATACTTGACTTTTCCTCGACTCTGTTTGAAAATATTTTGGATATATCATATTACATATCAGATTAAAATACGATGTGTAGACTTTTATGACAAAAAATAGTGATTGTATTTATTTATTTATAGTATAAGTCAGTTATTATTTAGTCTATTGTTGTTATTGAATAAAGTTTCCTGTGAGCCTTAGTTGCCTGAAATAAACAAACAAATAAAATGTATAAATATAAAAATAGTGACCGATGCCGCAAAATGTCTATAAGAGGTCGCGGAGTCATTTCCTTTCCCCACAAGCCTATGAAAGTCTATAAATTGCTACGCAAAGTTCAGAACTTTATGAATAAAGAGATCTTCCATAGCAGGTCGTCGAATTGCTATTTTTATTTCTTTTACCAAGGCCGTGGAAGTAATTTTCTACCCCGTATCGAAACTCCTCGCAATGTGGGATATCCTTCTTATGTTAACGGCAGTACCCGTAGACGCGATGATTGCTTAAAGCATCACAAATGTATACAAAATGATAGTTTAAGTAACTAAACGTCTCTGAGTGATGCCGTAACCAAATACCCGTGCAGGCAATATGTAAATAAATATATTTTACAACCCCCTCGCGGATCTAAACACAAAGACACAATCACCCAGACCGAGACACCGGAGACACCCAGACGCACACCGAACCAAACAACTCAGATTCTACCTCGCTGGAAATCGAACCCAGCACTTCGGACGGCAGACCAGAATGATGAACTGTGCGCCACACGGGTCGTCGTAAAGGGTTAATGATAATGATCCTCTTTAATCCTAGTAATTTGGCACCACATCGGAATTACAAATGAGATTCAATAAAACGAGATCCTATCTTCAAAGGTTTGCCACTGCGGGCCAAATGAAAAATGTCTTTACCTCGAAAAAACCCTTTCTTACATTAATTTGTTTCCGCCATTTCTGTTCTATTACGTGTTTAAATAAATTGACAATATGTTGTAGGTATCTTAGATATTATAAAAAGATAAATTTGATTGTATGATTTTATTATATAAAACATACATTCTTGACATTTTACAAATATTCAAATGAATACTTTATATACTAAATAAAATATAATAAATAAAATTCTTTGTCGAAAATAAAAGTAGCTTACGTAATTTCTTATATAGCCTAAAATTTAAGTACTTAAATTAAGTTTTACGAAATCAAGTTTATTATAAATAAGGTTCACAGTAGGCGCAAAATGCACATTAACCTCCCAAATCTAACAGCTATGTGGCAGATAAACGATTTACTAAACACGGCTTAAGTAGACCGCACGGATGCCAGAATTTCGAACCGAAGCCCGGCGTCATGACGCTGGCTTAGGAGCAGACCTGTTATATAACTGACTCAGCTAACATTATGTGCGGTTATGTTAACACATAACATAGGCGTCCAGGACAACTAGGGCTGTATAGTTGTCAGCCGACGAGGACTGTGTAGTAAGTGTATAAAACCAGTATTTATTGCCTTTAGAATACATGAGATGTTCCCTACATTTGATTAAAATTAGATCTAGTGTCAGTGCAATTTGTGTTACTTCTAGACTAGCTTTTGAGTCTTACATCAGTATAGGACAAAGTCGGGCAGTACAATTTGTCTTCTTTAGTCTTTAATTTATGTATCTCACGTCAAATAAATCAAATATTCAAATACCTTCAAGGAAGGATCTGATATCTTTGGGAAACCAAATATTCATTTGCAAGTTAACAGTAGTATTTTCTTCTAATATTTACTTCTTTGGAACTTCTAACTTTACATCATAGTATTGAAATAACCGTTTAAACTAAGACGACATAGATTACACAGAAAGAGCTTCCGGTAAGAATACAATATGAATTGAAGCAATGCATAATTCATCAGGGCGTCGACATAACAGATGGAGCGGTTGGGAGAAACAGACAGGAGAGATGGAGGAAAACTTATTTATGATATCATAACATTAAATAACTATTATAAAAAAATAAATACAGATTTTAAAAATAATAATACAAGTAATATAAAGTTTTACTTTTTTTAAGTTTGCTTGTTGCTATAGATTAAATAATAATAAATTGATAAAAAAAATAATAAATGCGCTCACATGTGAATTTGGATTATAGTCGAAATTAATTATATGAAAGAACAGCATTTGTATGCAAATATCCAATGTTTAACATATCAGCTGACACACTAATACTATAGTCCCCGTCACGCAACTTTTTTAATCGATGTTATTAAACAAACGCAAAATGTTAAGCGAGGCTTACCGCACCCGCGACATCAGTGAAAACCGCATTCAAATCATTTCTGAGATCAGCGTGCAGAAACGCACAGACAAACCGACAAACGGCAAAAATTAAAAAAAATAAATTGTTGGGTTCTATTCTTTAACAAGTACCCCAAGAATCCCTATATACATAAACAGCGCATACAATAATTGTAGTGGTGTAAACAAAATGACACTTCATGATTTTTGGATGTTTGTCAAAAATGGCTGCATAACATTTTTGCTCTTGCACATTACAAGAAAGTGTCATGTAAACCGGTTCTTACTTGAAGACAGAAGTGGAATGGAATTTTTAAACCTCTCAAATAATCGTCGTTTGAACGGCAAAAGCGCACCCAGTAAGAGCACAATAAGAATTATTGAAGTCATGCATAATTCATCAGCTATCACCGACATAACAAATGGAGGTATTGAAGAAATTGGCAGGAGTGGGCAATTTTCCATAAACCTATTATAGTCCTATAACGTAAGTAAATGAATATTATAATTCATGAACTTGTGATATTAAAAGATTTATTAAGTGTAACGATAAATACTGGCTTTTTTAACTGTTCAACTTTTAAATAATCAAATAATAATAAATAAAAATAAAATAATGTGTACTTTTGCACGAATTAGAGTAGACAATTCGTAGGTAGCAAATTGAGATAGCATTGCCACCCATAGATATCTGTAATCAACCCAAGACCCGATCGATGTTTTTTTTGGTGGACTAAAAATGCGTTGCGCTCTGGAAATTTTGAACGCCTCGTTTAAGTTTTCATTTCCCATCCTTCAAACCAACACATAACAAGATCACTGTTTATGACACAGAAATAGGTGTGCCCACTTTTAGATATATCACATTGGATAAATACCTACAAGTTTTACCAAAGCCAGACAAACGGAAGCAATTTTCTTGATGAAAATATTCTTTTAATTTTAACTGTTTCTACGTAAATACACAGAAATGTGCACTGTGAACACACTGCAAACTAAAACGATGCATAATTCATAGTGCTCCGAGATAACAGATGTTACGGGAAGGAAACGCCGCGGTACTCTTGTGATGGATAATACGGTTATACATATAGAAATTTACGTTTAATTCTTGCAAGAAGCGCAGTTGAATACTTCATACATGGAAGTGACAGCTATACGAAAAATCTGAACCTAAATACATATATACTCTTTTATTTGACGCGGGGGATACCTTTAAAAGGTACCGGATGTCGTGATACGTGAACACTAAAAACCCCTCGATGGCCTCCTGTGCTTTGTGGTGGGTACTCAGGAACTCCGACGGATCATGCTTCTAAGTACTAATAACACTAATCCTAACTTTAACGTTACAAAACGTAACGATATAGAAAAGAAAAAAGTTAATAAACTTTGTCAAAAAACTGTTCCAGAGAAATGAAAAAACTAGTATCGTAGAGTCGTTAGGTATAACTCATTTTAATTTACTCATCTCATGGTCAACATTTGTCACCTAACAGAATTATTTATTAGCAAACAATATACCTACAACTTTGTTAACCAACATAAGATGGATAGATAGATACGAAAAATGCTCTCCTACTTCGAATAAAGCTCGTAGGAATGCAATTTTGTAGGGTAAAAGCAAAGCCCAAGTAAGGCTTTGCGCCTAGTGGCTATAGTAAAAGGCTTAAAAAATTAGATTATGCAGTTCCGCGCAGATTTTACAAAATTCTCAACACTTTTCGGCTAGCTTTTAGCTGTATCAAATTTCGCATGTTGACAATATATTAAAAATGAAGTTTACTAGGTTCCAGTCGTAAGAGCGGTAATGCATATTAATACATATATTGATTTTGCTCTAAAATAGGAATAAAGTTACCGTGTTTCACGGTTTTATAATTACTACTATATTAAAACTCCCTAGCGCAATTATCACCATTTTGGTGTGTAATTTAAAGAATAACAAAAAAATGTAAGCATCAAGAGTTTTGACGTAGCACATTCATTGAATTAATAAACAGTTACTCTAATTATAAACAGGGTTTTCTTACATGCGAGTGAAGTCGCGGGCGTTAGCTAATATTTTAGAAAATCTCCGAAAAACCGAGGAAAAACGTAAATGTAATAATGTAGATTGGTGGATGATCTACCCTTTGCCTTTGTAAACATATAGATATTATTTAGATATTCATCTATATCTATATGTTTACACTATAATTATATCATATTATTCTTGTGTATCAAAAACGACATAACTTAAAATTAATAATTTACAGGACAACGATCTGAGGATCTATATTAATAAAAATGTATCACCGCTATCTTTGTACGCGCATCACGTCCAAACGACTGCACCAAATTGCATAAAGCTTTAATGTGTTCGTTATTGTCAGGAGTAGGTTTGTAGGATAAAAGATATTTCAAAAAGAAGCAAATATTAAAAAATCTCCATAAACCGAGTGTGCGAATGAGGCAGGAGACCGTGTTCAATATACATATTGACAAAACTGACAGAGTGACACTCAGTTGTTCTGCCAGTGTATCTTCAGAAATATTGACAGTATGGATAGACAGATTGGCATTTTATTCAAGATATAATTTCAACAAACAAAAACAAATTACCGTTCAAGCTAATGATCTTTCATAACAAACAAAAGCAAAAAGGTGTGCGTATGGCGCTGTGTTATGATTTATAACCTGTTAAGTCGGTTTAAACTACTGGGGACAGGGACAGAGATGAGGACGGGGACGGGAAATGATTTTGAGGCGGTACGGTAAGTTCGACTGGTGAGCTAGTTAAAAATATTTTCAAGATTGCCTTTTAATTAAAGGTAAAGAATGACGTTTCCTATTTTTATTACTTTCGATATAAATCATTTAAAAAATTACAAATTCATTAGTAAGATAATGTTTGTAAGGTGATGTTGTGCGTTAAATTAAAAAAAAACTAAATTTATAAGTCAACAAGAATTTCAAAGATGGTAGAACACCTGTTTCTGCCTTATAACAGCAGTGTTCTTGCTTGCAGGTGAACTGCATGCTCGTTTGCTACCTCACCGTCATAAAAAAAAAAGAAGAATCTTATCTTCTGGTACAGAGCTGTAAAAGTGTTGTACGCTGTTAAAAATGCGCAAATTTTCCAAATGAATGATCGCACTTTTGCTAAATTATATAGCAATGTATTCCGAGAGCTATTTTTAATTGGGATCTTTTTAACATTTCGTGTAATTTACTGCTCTACAGCACTGTGGCACTCCAACTAGAAGCACGAACCTCTTTATTACGACTACTTTGCGAAACTTCGTAACTTTGCGTTCGTCCCAGTTCCACTTAAAATCGTATTAAACAGTCAATTGGAATTGGCTATTAGGCGACTTTACACGAAAATCGCAAGTTTATTGCGTGGTGTATTCAAATTAAGACAATTTTCCGGCGTTTTGTTACATAAATTAGGTTCTTGGTGCCCCTACGATATTGGAAGGGAGCCAAATTGGAATGAAAATATAACCCACAAGAAGTTCCGAGTTGTTGAAAGCAAATTTTAATATTTTAGGAATTGAGTCGAAATGGGTGCGTCTTGCGAGGGCTAGAACATTTATTATTGTTATTGTTTCAAACCTGCTTTAATAAGAGACTTTTAACGTGTTGTATTTTGCAACAACGAGTATAAGACTGATATTACTTTATTCGTATATTTACTTTTGCTTTAAAAAAGGCAAAGGCTTTTGGAGTAATATTATTGATCACAAGTGGAGACATTTTGTAACTATCACCAATCATTACTGAATATATATAATCGAGATCACTATCTCCATTAACATGTTTTTATACGTAGCCGGCGGTATGTTTAATTTAAGTTTTTTATTTCGAAAAAATAGACCATAGATCTTATCATTATTTTGAACTTTTTAATTTTTTTCATTTAAAGTAAAAAAATAAAAAGATGCACGGCTACGCTTTCTCTAAAAACGTCGCAAAATTAAACGATTACAAAAATGCACCTATGACGTTAAAGGCTTCATGTCCCCGTTATTTCTATGCTTGAGAGCCAAATATGTGGAGTAATATATACGTATATTTTTTCTCTTTAAAATAAGTTCATCTTTGTGGTTAGGTATGGATTAGCATATCTCTCTACATCATACAACTACGTTATAATAATAAGTATTTAAAATAATTTTCAGAAAATGTGTTGCCAACAGATATTTTTGATTGGATAATTGAGTTTCAATATTCGAGGTAATACCATTTTAAAGTGGCTTGGCATCATAATAATATATTTTTACAAACCAGTTCATTATATAAATTAGGGACTTGAAACCACTACGTTATTGGAGTAAGGCCGAAGTGGGCAGTTGAAAACCGAAATAATATGATGGCTGCTTATGTAATAAATAATAATGCATTTTTTCAAACTTTTGAATTTCGAATCATTTGCTTTAGTATGTGTAACTGTTAATATTTGAAATAGTAAAACCAGTAGCGATATTATTCTGAAGGATTTATTTTTCGAACTTTCAAATTTCGAATGACTTGCTTTAAAGTAAGCATTAGGTTCGTGTAACGCTTATAACATGAAATTGTACAGCCAGTAACAATATTTTTGACGAGCGATTATATCATGGAACCCTTTATTTTATACATTTTTGTAGTAATAACGTAGTAAAAACGTTGCAAACGACAGCATAATAAGGAAGAAAACAAAGAACAAGTCATGACAGGTAATTTAGTGATAGCTTATCAAAACCTTACGATCAAAGTGAAAATTGACTTGGAATAATTTGCTATCAAGCTGGATGGTAAATTAAAAACGAAATACGAAAACTCTGAGCTTTTTAAAATATATATACATATATTGAAGGGAGAACCTTTTACGGTTCGACTCCGGAGGCACCACCGCCACATCTATTTTTGCCTTATTCTTGCAGCGGTATTGCAATAACAGCAGTATTCTTGCTGCGGTTTGAAGGGTGTGGTCAGGGAGACATACTTAATCGAGGTGTTCCAACTTAGTCCTCAGGGGTAGCAACGCATTT
>DWNJ01002484.1:0-10488 GCA_018250275.1 Udranomia eurus
TATTCGACATAACTCCGGCTTTTAATTCCGTATGACTTCTCAAACAGAGTTAACGGTCCATCACTATTACGAGGAATATCTTCGTCCATGCGAATATGTAGCGTGTGTGTTAATGTTAATAGAGTTTGTATCTAAACGATCCGTAAATATCATATGAGTAAAGTTTCATAAAATTGATAAATTGGAAGGAATACCCAAGATCGAGTAAAAGTCGGACAAAAATGAATACGTAATAAAATTTGTTCAATATTCCACATGCATTGCAAACTAAATAACCGGCCCGGTATATACTGAACTCATCTAGGATTCCGTATGTTACACATTACATAGCAGAAGACACATTGTTCCTTGGATAAAAACGCTTTAAAACATTTAACTTATAATTAGATGAATTGCTTAAGATAAATAGTAATCTATGGATATTGTCCGTTAAAACTTTCACAGTAATAATTATATCCAATGATTATATCATTGTATAAAACGTAATGCTCAGACGTATTATAAAATCATGAATAACAATAATCTGTTATTCGCAAACATTTACAATTACCTCATTTCCGTCGAGTTTCTTTTCTTTCAACTGACCTACATAAGATTCGACATAGTTATGAAGTGTAATATTGCACTTGTTCTTTGTTTTGTGAATAATTGTATTGTTACTCTCTAGGTATTGATATTTTTACAGTTTATCGTGTTAATAATACTTTACAGAACATCTTTAAAGACATTTTTGACATGTCTTTGTATTCATTTATATAACATTGTCTTAACATGTGTACGGATCGTATTGTAGAGTTTCGAAACGATGACCTACAGTCACGTAAATTTACGATACGTAAACTATCGCATGTCCAAAAAGGAGAGTGGCCAAAAGTACTGTCATGCGGCATTCCCTTGCTTATACAATCTATCTAGAGTAAGTTAAAAAAAAAACAAAATATTTGGCGATTTAACTTTTTCGGATAATTATTTGAATAAGGACTACCCTATACGGTCTCAGACTTTCTTCACACCTAATCGTGTCTAAATTGTTTTAGCGGTTTATGCTTGGAAAAGTAAGAGTCTGACAGAGGTACTTTCGCATTTATACATATAATAAGAATGAAGATGGGTTCAATTAAATAAAAACTAAAAAAATACCCCTATATACTAAGATTCGATACAAGTAAAATAAGCTAAAAAAAATCGTTTTGAAATTTTTATCTGTCTGTTTTCGGCTTTCACGCAAAAACTACTGGATGATTGTGATGAACTGTGATGATTTTTTTGTTATTATATAGCTAGTCCTTGGCGACACTAGTCTATACTTATATAGTATAGGCTATAATATATAAGTTAACACAACATTGGTTCTCATACGAACTCATCTAGCTTATAATATAAGTATAGAATAGTGTGCACTAGTGTAAGTGAATACAAGAAAAATCTAGCTTAGTAACGGAACTTTTGAGACATAGGAATCACTTTTTGCTACGAAAATGCTACAGTCACAGTAAAATATATATATATCTGTATCAAAGAGATTTATTTGTAAACGATAACAGCATGAAGAGAAATTAGTACACCTAAATGGACGTTCTTTGTGTATTGGCACTGCTCCAAGGTTTCATTTCATTACAAAACTTTGTTAATATTACCTGTGATTTTAAATATTGATATAAAACAGACTCGGAAGCCGCCCATAATAAAATTAAACGTTGAACAGAGTACAGGAAACTTAAAATATGAGATAGTCTTTAGAATAAAGGAGGCTAATCGAAAAAACCAAAATAATCTTCTTAACACATTTTTTTGTTTTCAACCTCAACTATATTTGAGACTAGCTGACCCGGCGCACTTCGTACCGCCGCCCCGCCCCCGTCCCACAACTTTTTTTATATATGAACCGATTTTTATGAAACCAACATAAAAATTATGTTAAGTGAAGCTTACCTCAATACACAAGTGAAAACCGCATTCAAATCGGATCAGTCGTTTCTGGGATTAGCCTGCACAAACAGATAAAATAATTTTTTGGGTTCTATTCTTCAACCATCCATGTAGTACAGGCAGCAATCACTTACAAATTTATTATATGTATAGAATAAAATATAGAATATGCAAGTACATTTACGTTATCTATTGGGGATCCCTATAGTACCCAATAGGCCAGTGTCTGATCCCCATCGATTAATGATCACCAGTTCCCCAGTATATGCATACAGAAGTTGCTTGCATCTTATTCACAAAGCATTTTGTTAACATTTAAAATGTTATACAATAAATATCCATCTGAAAAACACGTGACCTTCTAGCTACCTAATGAATGTGTATTTCACAACTTACTTCACTATACTACTAACCAAAACAATCCAATTATTTCACAATCTATTCGGACAGTTGACATGTTCTACCTACTTATAGTGCTGCATAAAAATAGAATGTACCAAGTTCAGGCGATGCAATTATAACTAACCCATACTGCAAGTTAGTTATGCTTAGTGTTAGTTTTTTTTAGGACTAGTATATCAATACATATTAGTAATTTTGTTAACCCCTCTAGCTAAGCTCGGCGGCTTAGCTAGAGGGGATTTGTTAGTAGTGGATTCACGTCAATAGAGCAATGGGGGAGTGAGGATCGAACCCACGACCTCTCGATCGTAAGACTGACACACTACCCATTGGACTATTGCCGCTTTAATTTAATTTAGTTGATAATGTTTCAAAATAGTCTGCTTCGTGAAAATATGATAAATATAATAGGCATGCCAAAAAATAAATTGTGTGGCGGATTCACTGAACATTGCATCTTGGAAATACGAAGGTTAGGTAAGTGAGCTCTCTTACTTTTTATTCATGTGAGACTAAATATGCGTAATATGAGATATTGGGTGAAAAATAGCAAAATACGAAATAAGGTGAAGGACAATTTTGCGTCTGGACATATGTAGGATACGAGGCAATTTAGCCAGTAACCTTCGCAAGGACTGATGGATACGCTTACAATTTATTGCCGCTTATTAATATTGTCATCTGCAATTCTACAGTAACACAATACTGCCGGCTTGGATCCAGTGATACAGCCAACTAGAGCCAGCGCGTACCGTTATTGTGACTAAATGCCTTTGAATCAAAGTTCACACAAAGAATTTTTCTCATTCGTGGCACTTATAGGTACAATAAAACCATCGCCTGTGTCATCATTTTCCACATTATCCATTGTTTCATTGCGCTAGGTTTAATTTAAACTAGCAATCCGCGATTGATCTGCGAGAGTCTAATAATGAAGACAGCGGATGTAACCCGCTCTACGAAGTGCGGTAGGTAGTTAAGTGACAACTTAGCTAGGTAGTTAATTTGTCACGTAGGTTAAGGATAACTAATTTTGGCCCAGAATCCAAGGAGTAGGAAAACACAAATCTTACAAACATACGCACTAAACTATAATCTAATCTGTTGATTTTATATAACTGGGTGGTGGCAAAAGATAAGTGGTCACTGCCGCCCATGGATATCTAATAATCAACCCAAGACAGGATCAAAGTTCTTTCTTAGGTCGACCACTAATGCGTTGCTACCCCTGAGGACTAAGTTAGAGCGTCTTGGTTAAGTATGCTTCGCTGACCACACCGTTCAAACTAGAGCACAGCAGAACACTGCTGTTATAAGGCACAAATATACATAATATACTTAAATTCGAGGGCGACAAGTAGGTACTCTTCCGAGTAATAAATACTGTTTAAAACAAAACATAATATCATGCGTTGCGTTTCGCAAACGTATTTGAGAACATGCTAACGGCCTTTTAGCATGTAGATTTAATGAGTAAAAAAATCAATATGAATACAGAGAGACAATAGGTAGGTAGTTAAGATTATACTTATATTTTAATTAAATTATTTAAACGTCATGATCGTTCTGAAATTAGCTGACATTCATTGTTATAGTCATTTTTAATGTATCCGTGCCCCAGAGATCGGTATTTGATTTGAGTTTATATAAAGCCCAGAGATATGCCAGTGAATGTCTTGAGTTTCATGTACCTTTACAAAATGTTGTCCAATTTCAAACAACTCCCTTTTTGACGTCATACCTACTTATTTTTTTTTTGTGAGAGAAGTGATCTCTGATTGCAAAGAACGGAACCCACGTGTTATCTCTTTATTTCATTTAATGATTTTATTACATCACAATTATGAAGAAACACTATAAATGAGTTTTATGTAGTTGCACAGGTTTATCTGTAAATGCCTGAGTTGATCCTATGCTAGGGAGGTATGCAGTAGTTTGTATGCAGTGCAATAAAAGTGATAAAAATTCTAAATCAAACGTGTCACGTGAAGGCCAGGCCGCCTACGTTTTAAATTTTTGTTACAAAATAAATTTGCCAGACAAATTAGAATCAAATTAGTTCAAGTCCTAGATTGTCACATGGTGATCTTATTTCAAAATATATTGTTTCGAACAAAAATCTTAATAGTGGGAAGTACCTACTTACCTACCTAATAGTTGAAGAATTTAACGCGGCGCGAATGTAACTACATCATACCTAATAATTATTGTACGAGAACTGTAATATGCATATATAGAAGCGAAATTAACTCATGTGCTTACATTGTATGAGAAATACAGATAGACTGTTGTTCTTGGACAATGACATCACAAAAGATTAAGTGGATTAAATGAGTCACGCTGGACGAAATTCGTGTTCGAATTCATAAAATATTTTGTGTGTGCAAGTGGGTCACGCAGGTACATCATTGTTTGGTTAGACCGGCAGCATCTAACCACTCATTATCGCCACCTATATTTCGAAGGTCCCAACCTCGAAGATGTTAGAGCATGAATAAACTGTAGGCTACATGATTCCAATTCAGAATGTCTCCATGTGGTTAATATTTGAAAAAAACCACTTCAATTAAGTGTGTTTAAAAACGGTTTTTAAATTACACACACAACTTACAGTAAACTAACTTAGGACGCATCTGTTCCAATATCCACAGCAGCAAGAACGCATTAATGATCGGTTCAGTGCAAATTCCCAAATGGGGAATGAGGAATTTATGAAAGATTTCACCAATCGCCAACAAGTGGACTGGCATGTCTACTGTTCCGATTCTTGGCGCTTTAAAGTGAACTAGATATATGTATTATTTCTCGGGCAAATCTATGTATTTCCATTCCTTGAGCTAAATCTTTGGTAAAAATTATATCACTACAATGCTTCGTCTTGACGGAGGAAGAAGGCCAAGTCTCTAATATTAATAACATATTATATAAGATAAAAATTGGGATGCATTGGATTTAAACTCGTACACGCAACACAAATCTATATAACACTAGATTATTGCTGTTATCTGTACTAATGTTATAAAGGGGATATATTTGATTGTTTGTTTGAATTGAATAGGTTTCGGAACTACTGAACTGATTCGACAAATTCTTTTACCATTAGAATCCTACAGTATATCTGATGAACATAGCCGATATTTTCAAAAATAGTTAGGGATCTGTATGAAAACTTCAATAATGGGTTTACAGGACATCAATATCTACAAAAAAGTCCACAATATCATAAGTATGTCTAACTATTGTAGTTATAACTTTTTAGGACTTTCACTTGATACCAATTTAAAATGGAAAAGCCAATCGAAAAGATTTACACACGGATATCAAGTTATTATTATGCACACTCGGTATTAGTAGACGCTTCATCCATTGAAGTTGTTAAAAGTTTTTACTGTGGGAACATTTATCCGCTTTTACTATATGGAATAATATCCTGGGGAAATTCAGTTAATATTATCTTTAATATTATTACCTATAGAAGGTGAATATTTCGTGTTTCCACTACACGATCGAAATTCTTAAAATCTGAACATGTATAGCATGCATAGCCTTTATATCCTAGTGTTTTTATAACTCGATGTGGTTATTCACGCATACTGTTGGGCTGTGGATTAATTTAGCCTAAGTTTGATAGCCAGGGTAATAGCGATGAGATGGTTCAAGAGCAGGTCAAATCCCGTTTTATCTACATGCCTGACCTAGAGGATTTAATGTCATACCTACTCGCTCACACTTTGTTTACGAACCTGCTATCGCAGTGTTCAAGTACAGCAAATAAAACACTGGCTCAACGTCAACACACGTGTAGTAGATACACTGTTATAAAAAATCACTGACGCTTATAAAAATGGTCTAATATTAGTCGGCAGCTATTTTAGACACAAATCACATTTGTACGGAAACAAGTAGTCAAAACTACTAGATTGCGGCACTATGGTCGAGTCCTTCAATGCTTTTGATTTTTATATCCGCTTGAGTATTCTGGCTTTCGATAACCGATCGAATAATTCTGTAATTAGATACATGTATAGGCGCCGGCTACATCTTACATTGTTAAATTTAGCCATTTAGTATTAATTATACAGGAACCTACAGCCTACAGCTTGTTTTCATTTTCCAAATGGAAGCCCATTTATATAAAACGACTGTGTGATCCATGTGATCTTTGCTATTCAAGCAAACATGTTGTTATCTCGGCCAATGATGCAACCACTATTGTATTAATGCAGATTTATGTACCTTTAGTAATTTAGATTCAACACCACATAGACTCATACTTATAAGCTTACCTAAGTTGTAAAATGGCAATAATCACTTATTCAGTGAGACAATATTGCTATTATGTGTAGTAATTATACCCCAGAGGCTAATGTGGATATCATATGTTTTCAAATTATGTTCTTCTAGTGGTACTTCTAGTGGACTAGTGGAGTGGTACTAATAAAATTTCACGCGTATACTATTGTTCTCTGGAACGTTACGCAGTTGGTATTGAGAGATAAAAAATGTTAATAAACCTTGTCGATGACCATAGTAAGAAATTGTTTAAATACACTCCACAGAAGGTACTCAGTGCTTTAAATCAATAACATAAAGGCGTCTAAAAGTATGCTCCAAGGTTCCCCGGGCGAACAGGAAAAATAACCGCGCAACGGCATAATGAAAGGATTTTAGTACATACAATTAATTGTAGGTATGTAGGTAGGCATAGTCTAATCTAGGTCAATAATATTGTCAACAATTATAAGAATAAAAAGTCTTGTGGCTACGCGCAAAATGCGCGAAGCCAAGAAAAGGAAAAAGTGTGTTATAATGGAACAGATCATAATAGAATAGTTTTTTGAATATGCACCAACATAGGTAAAATTTTGTTTTTAACTATTAAGTCTTGCAGCGTGACGGCAAAGGGTAGGCGTGCGAGAGCTGGTCGTTCATCCGTCCATCCGTCACGCAACAATTGCGGCCGCTCGAGTGGAATCAAGTGCACTAAACTTCCATTACTTTTGTCAGTATTGCGCCTACAGACATCCGTTAGCCGACTGTGAGAGCCGAGAACTCCTGTTCTGATACAATGGAAATTGGACTGCCGGACATAATAGCGTTATTCCTTTGATAGTCTGGGAGACCAGTTTAAAAATACCTCGGTGGGTATACGACCAACTCGTAAGATATAAATCATGACGAATAGTGACGCACTGATTGATGCGATTTATGCTTGAACTAAAAGACCAACCCAGTACTGATTATATTATTTAAGTGCACTTGAATACCACTTGAGTTATGACAGACTGTTCGTTGTTTACGTACGTTATTAAATGTTGTATGCAGAAATGGCGCCAGTACGGTCACCATAATCTAAACGAATAAGTATTTATGATAACTTTGGATGCACTATTTGTGTTGTGTTCTTACAGGGTATATCCGCAAGCGTATAATTTTAGAATGAGTCTAATAATAATTGGATGCACGTGTCTTCACTGCGTACCTATAACCTTTGGTTTAGATTATTAATACCGTATTACTCTCATTTAATCGCTTCATACATTAATAAATAATTAAGACAATGTTTCAAACCGAGTCCCGATACCGATCAAAATGGTAAAACAGCTTGCGGTGAAACTCTACATACCTAATGTAAAAACAATGCCTAAGTAAGCAAATTGCATTCGTTTGTCCGATTTCCTCTTAGAAATAGTCGCGATTATTATTAACACACTCTGGTACATAGATACTAAGTTCGATTCCGGCATTAACCGACTTTAAATGATCAACTTTCTGAACTGAGCATCATCGCTTTTTTTAAGCAATTCATAGACCCGTTTATGTTCACACGGTGGGATTAAGGCTTCTCTGTTTCAAAAAGTAAGACCATAGATAATAGTATTGTTAATGCGAATGGCAAATTGTTTCTTATCCTTTCATGCGTTACCGATCATCGTAAAATTTTATATAATCATCGTCAAGAGTTCAGAATAGGACATAGAATACCTTTTATCTGATTCTTCTAATGTTCCTGAGGTACCAGTACTTTTTCGCGGGAAAAGGAGGCTGTAAAAGAAGAAGCTAGTAAGCATACCAATCTCGGAAATAAATTAATGACGTATGTTTTCAGGTCTTTACGATCGTTTATGAAGAAAGGCAAGAAGCGAGAACAGCCGCCAATACAAACGCAAAGTTACAACAACAACAGACCATCGAACCATCAAGCAGACGGAGAAAGCCCGGTCGTGTTTAGAAGGGCTATGCAATGTAAGAATATATTTTTATTTATAACTAACTTTTTAGCAAAAAATTAAACCGACGATAAGGCTATACACAACTCAATATTAAAATCAGTGAGTGAACAATCAATCATCCCCTTATTTCCACCCGTAGGGTTGTACTTTTCTCCTTTATACCACCAAGTCCAATGATATGATGATAAGATGAATATAATATATGAATGATAAGATATGATGGTTGTTCACATAACTCTGAAATCAGTTAGTAAATATGCAATCATCCCCTATTTTACTCTATACTATGTTATACTCTGTCCTTTAAAAAACTATCACAATTTGGTATAGTAAGTAAAAAGTTATGCGTGGTACATAAAAAAAGAAATATACGTAATGAATTGAGGACCTCCTCCGATTTTCGTCAGTTAAACATTGAGAACTTTAACCGAAGGTAGGATGCAAATAATATAAATAATTATAAGACATACAATGTCTCTGGTATCTCTTATAGTGTACTTGGTAGGAAGATTCAAAGAATCGTATTTAAAGCTACAAAATTGGTTTCACGGTTCGATTCTGGACGCAGCGCCTTTTATTCCAATTTCACTACAACTGTTTTAGAGTGATGTGTCCTTGCTTCAGGGGCTACAGCCATTAACGAGGTGTTTCAACTTAGAATCAAGAATCAAATATTTTTATTCATTATTAAGTATAGAAGTAACAAGTATACAAGTAAATGAGAGTCATATACATTTTTTTAGTCAGTGGACATCGGATTTCAACGCCTTCAGGTTCTCAGGCTATGGTAGACCGGGAGAAAAAAGTCGGCAAAAAAACTCCCAGCACTTTTAAAAATATGACATAAATAACTTTAGTCTACAGAATAATCCTTAATCCTTACCCTTCCAATGTAGAGTTGTCTACCTCAAACAAAACTCAATCCTGTCTTAAATTATTAGAGATAAAGAAGATTACCTCATTACCACCTCAATATCATAATAAAAGTTAAACGTAGGAGCAAATATGTTATTAGGACTTAATCGAGTATCGTGTTATATATTAGGTACTATTTTATACATAAGAAGATAGTCGTCCAGTATTGTTATAAATGACATAGTATTTAGTTCAAGTAGCATAGATATTTAGTGATAACATTAAATTACAGATACGTAACATTCTTGATTATATAATGTTGTAAACGAAATGTAATAAATATAACTGTATTTCTTTTCAAGTTCTACGTAGTTGTCGGCATTTGGTTCGACGCTTTTACCATCTCCAACCCTCAATAGATAAGTATAGCGATCACGACTGTCGTGTGACTAAAAAGGTGCACCTAATATTGAACCTTGAGGCACTCCGTATATGATATTTTATTTAGACCACATATTATTACTATTACGTAGTCGGCTCCCTGTTTAGCGCTAACATGTTATTTTTAGTGCCTATGCTAAAATCTTGTTTGTAAATGCTATGACTGTATTCAACACAATAGATTAAAATCGATGTAGGTGTATGACACAAGTTAGAACAACTCTGAAACTAGAATGACACAGGGCCTAAGTTACATTTTAATTTTATAATGTATCTGCTAGCAGGTCGTCGTGTATACAAAGAGGTATAAGAGAAGTTATATCTAATTTCAGACTCTTCAATGTCGCGGAACACAGCGCCGGTGGCAGACCGCTACGTGTACGGAGGTTCGGTCACTCCCCTGCCACGCTCACGGTTCCAAGAGAGACTTCGCAGTTCCCAACAAGAAATCAACACATCAAAGTAATTTGAAGATTATTGACAATTATCAACTCGTTATAATTTTTTTTTTTTGAGAATTGTGTTGTTGCTCTTGGCCCTAGCGGCCTGTACACCGGGTTTTTGTGGCAAGCCTAGGAAGGGCTAAAGCCGGGACAGAAGAACATTGGCTGAGAAGGGTGGAGTTCGG
>DWNJ01002485.1:0-10488 GCA_018250275.1 Udranomia eurus
TAAAATTTTTCTAATTGGATGTGTATGCATGATTTTGATGCGTAATAAACCACAGGCTCATTATTGTACATAGAAGCAAAGTTTTAAAAGGAAGCAGAGGCAAAACGAAATTTTTATTTTGTATGAAAAAATACTAAATCATAGTTTTTTTTTTCTAAAATACGGACAAAAATTACTAGTACATACATGTTCAAGATTTGATAGAGGTTTAAAAATATCAAAGTAATAAAAATAATTAATAATGGTCGGGCAAGCAAACTTAAAATTCCAAAAGAACAAAAATGGCGCACACAATTTTCTTATATTTATGCAAATCTTTCAAACATGAAAAAATGGCAAATAACGCCTGCTGTGCGTTCCGATATTTATTATTGCACAAAAATATCAATTCCATAAATGTTTTAATTCTTTAAGTTGAATATAAATTATTGATTTATATTATGACCGGCTTTTGTTCTTTTAATGGATTCTCCAAACGCAATATTTGAAGAAAAATCAGTTACAAACGTTTTTTCCAATTATTTTCTTCCAGTTATTTTCTTATCATTTATTAGAAAGTTACGAGTTGTAACAAATTTATATCTTCTTGGGTTATAACATTTTCAATTACGTCTTATTCTACGCGAAGTGTAAAGTGTTAACTATGGAGTTTCGCCACATTTAGCTAAACAAAAGGCACTTCTATACATAAGACGTCGTAAAAATCTTAAAGTAGGAATTCATAGAATTCAATTTGAGAAATGGAATTTGTTCAATTACCAGCGTTGGAAATATCTTTTCGAATACGAATCGACAAATACTTTCCGTTTGACCAATCGCAATAAAGTACAATAAAGCTAAACGTCTTCCGGCATTCGTCAGACGGCCTCAGTCGCCAGCTTACGAGTTGCGCAACCCGCCACCCAACTAGTTGGAACCCGACATCCTACCGACCCGGGACAATTGAGCGATTTGTCAACTATTGCATTAGGTAACCGGTCACTGTGGTCGATATACAAAAGTCGTTTGACGAACCGCAAAACTCCGGGCCTGTCCATTTCTGCTCGGCATGCTCGCCAATATAAGTGAGGAAACCGACGCGGTAATGTACATTACGCTCATAGTTACAGCCGAAGATCTGTGAAGGTGGGCAGAGCGAGAGCATAACCGGCGCGAATGGCAAGTTCCTTACGCAAGATATATCTTCGAGGAACACAATAGACGCGGAATGCTTGCAGAACAAGCTTTTTGGGTATTTATTGGATAGATTTCGTGTGGGATGTATTTGCTGCGGCTGCATCTCCCGCCTACCTTTTGTCAGCGTACGTGTGGGGTCCGTTAGTTTAGTACTCTATCTATAATTATGGTATAGGATTCACAATTTCGAATTTCGCACGACGATACTTTACATATTTATCGAATCATTTCATTAATGTATAAAACACATATGTCTACTGATGAACATCGGTCCTACACTATATAAAAAACTAAACTGAAGAATCAACCCACATAGAGTGAGTTTCGCTTTACACTTGAGTTTATTTTTTTAGTATATTACAGAGATATAATAGTAGTGTATCAATATCCATTATTACCAATACGCCTTTCAACATATTTATAAATCTAGTTTTAATGACTTTTTTGACGGTAAACATATATTGACTTTGTGAACGTATCTATATAGTATTTTGATTGGATTTTAAGTTCACTGAGCTTTTTATCAATACATATTATATACAATTTAAGTGGCTGCTTATGGCCGCCGAAATGCGGATTTACAATTGCTTAATGTTCTTTACATTATACTAATACACAGACAAATTTTTTATTTATTTTTATCTTTCTTACGTACGTCTGGAAAGGCGTACGTTTGGAAGGAACGAGTGAATCGATTTTTATGGGACTTTCACTGATATAGGGCAACGTACATATAGGAATATCTAACTAAGCTAAGCTAAACTAAATAAATATCGACTCCCACGCGAACAAAGTCGCGGTCACAGCTACTATTCAATATATCAATAGCCTATCATATCATATCATATATCGTTTTCCATTATAAGCTTACACCTCTCCAGTGAACCTTGTCTCGCTACTCGAATCTGTGCACTTGTAGGTCGACATCGATGCTTACTTCTTAATGTAATCTATTTGTACCGTTCAAGCCGCTTAAAGCGAAGTCAGTCAGCCATCAGCCGCTTTTATATTGGAACTTGCAACCACTGTATATAATTACGGCATTTACTTCTTTGTGGAAATGATTTCGGATATTTATTTACAGGTTGGGTTAGGAGAGTTCAGTCAATTTCTTAAGATATGGTTTGAAACAAGCGCGCCTGTTTTATTATGTAAGATTTTTTAATACTTATAAGATGAAACATAATGATAAATATATAAATACTTTTTTAAATAAATTCAGTCAATGAAAGTTAATAAAGTTTACTTTGTAGCTTTCAGTCGTAATGTATAAAACGATAAATTATTAAGTGTTATATTTAATTATATACTCAAGCTAGGCATCTAATAAAAGCATAAGGAATCCAAGTAACTGGGAAAATTTTATAAAAGTAGAAATTATTAGTATAACTACCTACTCTACATTTTTTTAACACAGTAAAACAAAAAAAATCCACTCCTAAAACACGCAAATAGATACGAAAATTATAAATCGGAATTACTGCGGCCGAGACACGCAGTAAGGACCACTATGTCTTCAATCGTAGTATGTTCAAAGCCTTACGGCTAACGGTGGATGCGCCCACTCTAGGTGTCGCCTGACTTCACTTCAGTGTTCTAACGATTTACGAGACATCTCTTACTTTATTGGGTAAAGCAATTCACATAAATCCACTAAGTACCTACGGCCAGGGAATATTTTTAACGAACCACACCATCCGTATTCATTATATTCCGATAGTGGTGGAGTCGTGTTACGAGGCATATTCGAATCAGGATGCTGTCGGTGCTCGTAAAATATTCTAATTATTTTAAAATACAGGAAACATTAGTTATTTTGGGATTGTATTAGTACTTGTGAATCTCGTAATAGAATTAACTCGGAACATACGATAAATTTGTAGGAATAATTAATAGTTTGAGCACGTCGCTTTTAATGAGCGGCCGATAATTATCTTTGTTCCTATATTACTCGTACCTATAACAGGAATGAATTCTTGAAAAGCGCAAAGGCATACAAGCAGAAAATTTGTTGAGTGATGACATATCTGCCGAGCAATCTGCGAAGGTAGTTCAGGCATAATAGGTTGAAAGATTGACTGGCGCTCGGACAAGAAGTCAGCTGTCACTCTGAACGTAGCGCCCAGTTTGAACCCAGACACATCCGTTAGCTTGCGCTTTGCACAGATTGTCTGGAATCTGACTAGATATCATCTGTTTACCCATCGCGTTTATTTCCGATCCGTGCTTCGCGACTTTGGTATCTAGGTTTCCGTGTTCCGTAGAGTTAGCGAGTTTCTATTGTAATGAAAGACGAGCCTTTTTTAAGCTAAATTCACCTTCAAATATGGACTTCTACCAAGGAATCTCTCAAGAATACCACAAGTATCGTAATAACGGTCAAATTCATTCAGAAGAAGTGTGCGTACAAATTCACAATGAAAAATATCCATACATTTAAGATATACGAGTAACATTTAATAATAATAAACGAATAATTTTATATTTTTGCCCTTTATTCCAAGAAACATTTTAACGATAATAGCCCTAGAAACAGCTTGGCGATAAGAGCGATAAATAGATCGGATTCCCCCGTTACCCGTCCAGCGACAGACCACGACAGAGCGGAACATCATTATAGAATGTTAATTACCAACACAGAGTGTTTACCTTGCTTGAATAAATATAGATATGAATGTGTGGTGCTTGTTTAGCCCATCGCCCTGCGAATATACATACCTGCTGTAATATGTAAATAATATACATAAAACGGCTGTTTCACACAACGACTTATAATGCTCTATTTTAATATAGGTATATATTCTTTTTATAACTGGTAGGTAGCAAACGAGCATACAGTCCATCTGATGGTAAGAAGTGACTGCCGCCCATGGACATCTGTATTCAACACAAGTTGGGATCCTAGGTCGACCACAAATGCATTGCTAGCCCTGAGGACTAAGTTGGAACCTCCGGAGTCGAACCGTAAAAGGTTCTACCACCTTATTTTTAAACTATCATTCAGACTGCTTTACTTTGCGTTATATTTTATGGTTCACATGATGAGTGAGTTCACACATGAGTTACATTAAATCTATTTGTTTGATACAAATATTATTTTGTAACAAACCTCGCTACGTTACGTATTTATAAAATATGTTATTGGAATTTTATTATCTTATAATGTAAACAGGTAAAAACACTATGAGTAGAAATACCAATTCTTATATTGCAGTATATTTTGCGATATTAATAATGACGTATTTTTAAAGTTGCTCCGTGCTAGATTGACTGGCTCGGCCGAGTTGTGGCGGACCTATCAAACTGGTTCCGTAGCTTAACTAGCGACGAATTGAGGGTCTGGCGGCATTAGTCATCGCCAAGATATAGGTAAATTTGTTTGCATTTCATAACTTATCTCTATTAGATTTGTACCATCTCCAACTTGTTTTATGGGACGACTTTATCGTGAACGTAATACGCTGCTATTCACTTAGTGATGTCCTCATTAATGAAATCTTACCGTCAACGATTCGACGTTAGAAAATGATATTTATGTGGCTTTGTGTTGATATTCTGGATCTACCGAATAAAATATTCGCTATCATAATAATATTAATAATTAATAATGATATTGTTTTATTCTAATTTTCATTATACTTTTTAAATTTTAAAGTAAAAATTGTAAAGAAATGTTGTTTCCACTGTACAAAAGTGTATTGCCTGAAAGGAACTCGTATTAACTTCCTATTATTATAAAAGCTGCACTCACAATTAAATTGAACGCTACTTTTAAAGCACCACGTGGATTATTTAATTTTCTTCTAATGTTTATGTTTATGTTTATGTTTATGTTTATGTTTATGTTTATATGTATAAAATATGAATAAAATTATCAACGATCCACTACAGTCAAATACATAGCGTTCTGTCTACCGTTCAAATTCACTGGAACGTGAGGACAAAGGCAGATACTATCAGGAGACAGTGTCAGAAGAATAGTTGTTTACGAAAAAACTTATCTCGATCTAGACCGCCGATAATAACTTTCTAATCTGGTCAACTAACGTTTATGTTCCAAACTAGTTGGGATACGGATGTCTTGTTAAGTGTAGGCCATCGTTATAAGTAGAACCGCTGATTTAATTTACAACTAATCCAGTTATTTGTTAGTAAGTAAACCATTACTTCCTAGTTATATTCGTATGGATAAGTGACATAACTTCTAGACTAGTCCAGTTTGATCTGGAATCATGATTTCGCTAGGTATATGTGTTGTCAACAGAAGAATTCAAGAACACGGCATAAAGAAGTGAAATAAACATCAACAAATAAATAAAACAATTAAATAAAATCAATCAATCAAATCTGTATAATATATATTTTACTAAAAATTAATAATGTACATATTTTGTTACTACTCTATTACAATAAATCGAATTATATCAATGAATGTAAATTGACATACTTAGTACTTATTAGACGAGTTTTAGCAATCTGCGTAGTTACCATTTCATATTCTTAGGATGAATTGTACATTTTCTGTTTTTCGTGACGTTTGCTTTAGACAGATAAATAACTTTTATCCACTACTAATACTACAGCTTCGAAAACTATTTCATTGTAAAGATGCGAGAAAAACTCAATAAACATTATTAACAATCAGTGTAATACAGCAGTTAGGTTTTTATAGCATATAAATACGTACTTAAGAATACATGAGTCTCAGATGGGACTTTTTGATGTCATAGACACTAATAACTATCAAGTCCGTAAAGTTCCGCCTTGGCGTCTATCGTAAACGAGCCACAAGCTAAACAACGTCAAGTAACTCCATTACATAAAAAATCTTGCCATTACCATAATAACAATTTTCTTAATACAAGTCGATAAACGGTATGTAAAAGATGGCAATGCAGGAATAATGTTCCCGTGTAATAAAGGCGGCTGACTAATAATCCCTAATTAATTTTCCACCGAAGCCATAGCCCAGAGGCATTGGGCTGTGGGCAACCTAGGCTGAAGTGAGTCCTTAATAAAATATAACAGGAATACAAAACTCATTTAGATAGACAGAGAGAGATTGTTCGTTCGGTGCATGGCGAAACAAGTGAGGAAAAATTACTTTGGAATAGCTTACAAAGAGTTGGCTCAATGTTATATCGGCTCTACAGTTTAAGCGTATATACATCACCCAGTACAAAATATCGTCTTCGACGTAACCTGCTATTTGGTTCAAGTTTCACTCAAGGTTAACTAACCAAAAAATCTTACACACATGGTTTTCTATGCAAGTATTGGAATGGTAGAACGAATCTAAATATATAAAACGCAAAGATGACACGCGCAGCCCAACTACTGGACCGATCGGGCTGAAATTAGGCATGCAGATGTAAGAAGATCTAAGAAGGATTTTTTAAATTTCCACCCCTAATGAATTCAAATAGTGTTTGACAGCTTAATTTTTTTGTATTCATGTTCATGTCATATTTCCACGCGTATCTAATACATGTCTTATGTATATTTAATATGAAACTTTATGTGACAGACCAATTTCCACGCGGGTGAAGCCGCCAGCAAAAGCTAGTAAAAACATAATGGTGTTGCTTACTGGATAATATAATTGTACTGAAAGATAATAATTCATTTGATGGCGTTTGCGCCACTAAACCTCCAGAACGGGCTAATAAGATGAGACGATTTAGATTAACAAATTTGTTTTAACAGATTAATCACATTCCAGGTGCGTTTACGGTGGGAACAAGGTTACAAAATGACAATTTCCTGAACACCATCACCGTTCACGACTCACTAAGCTTCTGATGTCACTGAACCGTTTGTGATGTTACTGTCTCAAAACGAGTTTTTATATAAAAGTTTAGTATTTTTTTGCCTCGATACAACAATAAGCTACATGAATGTACCATTTCCATTCTGACCTTTGCAGCGTGAGCTTTTAGTTATTTCTAAATGAGTATTTTAACCTCGACGTTATGCTCTTATTTTTAGCAACGTTTACTTATTTTCATGATAATAAAAGTCAGAAAAAGTAACGAAGTACCTTAGATAATTATTTGTCTATTGGATTATGTTTCAAAAATAATTAGGTTCCTTTTAATCATGGAATATAATTATAATAATATCATTCATTTAATGTGTATGTACACAAGTATGAGAACAAAGAAAACTCTGTGTAAATTAGTATAACAAAATATTTACGTAGTTATCTCTGCCTTTTGTATGGGACTTGACCTTTTAAGGGGCTAAGCAGGTAATTTACCGTCTGTAGATATTAACGAGCTTTTGTAATAGATACTTGGGAGTAACTGTATATTTCCTAAATAAACATTATTAAACGATTGATATGAGTGGGTATTTATTTAAAGGCGTTTCGAAGACAAGGTGTTAAATTTTCTCTTTAGCCTTCATTATTTCCTCTTAAACCTGTTTTTTTACGATCCCATGGTAGCCAATGGGCACACACTTCGCCTATAAAGAGGTCTCTCCGAACCCATAACCAATTTTGTACGGCACAAGCTAAAACTAATATAACTCAACCTGTGCTGGTCTATTGCTGGAAAAGATCTAGTTTTATTATTATCTATTTGACGATTAACATGTTTGATATTAATTCTATTTAAAGTATATTAAGAAAAGTCTTTCTTTCCTTTATGCCTATACTGTTGTATTATTTTCCTTGTGGATTCTAGGAGAATGTGTGAAAGTTAGTAACACTATATTATTCTTATTATTTCAAAAGATACGCCTAGTTTATGTATACACAAAGTGGTTTTGATTTTTAAAACGCTTGATTTAAAAATCTGACGAATCGTTAACGAGTAGCTACGTAATAAGCATATGGATTTTATGTGTCTGCTATATTTCTCGCAGTTTTATTCTTATTCTTAGCGCTTGCAATTGTGTCCGATATGTTGTACGTGGTTCGAATACAACGACTCGATAAACGACTTCTCTAAATACGTATTTTAAAACACCTTATACGTTATTCACTTAACCGAGGCGTTCCAACTTAGTCCTCAGGGGTAACAACTAAGCATTTGTGGTCGGTCTAAGAAAGAACTTCGATCCTATCTTGGATTGATTACGAATGTCTATTGGCGGCCGTGACTACTTACCATCAGATGGACTGCACGCTCGTTTGCTACCTCCCAGTTATATATATTTTTTATAAACATTAATATAGATTAGAATATAGATTATAGATATAAAGATATGACTCCTACTTTGTTAGCATGCACTGCAATTTTCTCTTTTAAGTGACTTGAAAGAAACTAATACGATTATTATAAACGAATGCATAAAGGCATATCGTATATCTCATAAAGTTAATAAATAGTGACAGCCATGGATGTCTGTAACCGACTGCAAATTGAACAGGTGCTCTCCCTGCCTAGCACTGTACAATTTTTCAGTTTGCATGACAATAAAAAATAGGAGAACAGTAGCTTCTGAACGGCGAATAAAATTGAAAAAGTGTATTTTATTCTATTATATAACCTATATTGAATTGTACTGTTAAGCGAACACTTTGGTACGAGCCACCCTGGTAACTACGACAAAAGTGATCTCAAATAATTACCGTAATTTTTCGTCATAAGGACTAGATGGATTTTATTTTTTAATAGTCTATTATGCCCAACAATCTTCATAGTTTGTTGTAGCAGTTGGCAACCCGTAAATCATTTTACGGGTTGCCAACTGCTTTTATAAAGCTGATTACAATAATAACTAACGTGCAACCGCATGCAGAAGTCAACGAGTTCTAGTATTTAAATACAAATAACTAAAGTATAGTTTGGCTGTGGAGGTGCGTGAATGCAACTATGTCCTTAATTATCTATCTATTTATATACATACGATTTCAGATGGAACTTCAAGCCTTTATTTCGGACAAATATATCACATATGTGCACTGATCATTTCGTTGTGCCTAAACGTTTAACCTGCAAACAAAGTATTCCGTTTTGTATGAGTGATCTGGTAATTTGTCGCCAAAATTAATGTTCTAATAAAATACCGCATTCACGAGCTACTAGATACAATCTTAATCTGAATAAATCTGATACAATTTAAGTCACGATAATCGAACAATGTCATGTACGTTTCCATTCGTAACTCTGTATCGTGTAGATATTCCCGAGCCCGACGGGCGATATGATCAGACTCCCCGTTGCCTTATTGATAAGGTTTCCATACTTCCCGTGTATGTTGGAATGCTTCTGAGTTTATTTAATGTAATTTATATGATGGTTTGAGCGTATCTTGAGACTAAATTTATAACTTGTTTGCTTAGTACTTTACCGTCTACTGAATGGGTGTCTATTGTTACATATCATCCTCTCCGTCAGGCCTCAGCACATACAAGGCTCGGGTGGGGCAAATATATAATGACGTGAATAACGGCATTTGCGAGACACGCGTTAAGTTTAAGCTCCATAGACGAATGGCCCATACAATGAGCGATAGCCACCGTAAATTGAAAACAACGATTATGATGGGCAAAATAGATTTGCCGGGGTCGAGGCGACATCACGAAGCGAGGCAGGGTTAAAGAGCAATCCATCTAGGCTGTTACGAGTTATGAGCACACTGAACACAATAGCCAATTTCTCGTAAATTCTTTCCATAGACAACTTGACCTACAAACGTAATCGTAACATAACCTCAACGTTCATTAATCGTATCTAGCTTAAACGGTACCACAATCAAGCTCTTTGTAATTTGAATACAGCCACAACGCGGTGTATACCTTATAGCAGTTGTATTTGCGCTACTGTAGTCTTGTGTAGGCTGTCAGACACTTGTAGCTACTTACAAAAGGCGTATAGCTACCCTAGCTTTATTGGATCTAGACTGGATGCTGTACGGGCATCGATGCATTTTGTAATCGACTTTAAAGTAGCTACCAGGATACGATCGCGGACTTTTCCTGTGTAAAGTATAGATATTTCAGGGCGAAATAAGCTGTGGCCTTCTCTGTCTGCTGTCTGCGAATATACGAGTATATTAAGCAACGGAATTAAAAATAACACAATTAAGATGTTCTTGGCTTTCTCAGACGATTTCTATGAAATGAGGCATGACATATTTTAGTCGCTGTACCATAACATTATTCTATACGGAACCATTTAGACTATTACCGCTATAAGACAGCCAAATTTAGTGGTGAAATTACGTAGGACTACAATCACTACGAAAACCGAAAAGTTAAACATAAAGCACAGGTTATTGTCACAAATCAAGCAAACGCTGGCTTGTATACGATATCAGTGTCGGCTGTACCGATGTACGGAGGTCGGGATCGGGTCCCTC
>DWNJ01002486.1:0-10488 GCA_018250275.1 Udranomia eurus
AAGTTTTCAAAGCTATGGATGATGATATGTTACATATTTACCAATGTTATTGAATACATATTTATTTGTATTATACAAATTTGGTTGTAGACAAACTGTCTCCCTGATTCGTAGAAATAAATCAAGAAAACTGTAATTTCTATTTACTTATTATACCTATAGCGCGCTTCTACTCGTAGAATTGTATAGTTTATAAACAGTCCGGGTTTTTAAACGAAACACGTGGTGATTACTAATATGTCATTTCGTACATTTTATGCATGCAATTTAGATCTGACGAAACGGGAAGTATACTCGAATCCTCCTCCTCTTTCATCAAAAGAAGAATTTTCCAAATCGGTTTATAAATGGTTTTTGAATCTGGTTTTATCTTAACTCAGAACTCTGAGTTAATAATAATAATAGAAAAACCAAATTCTGAACGAAAACCGTCTTCTTATTTACACTAATACCTCTTGGGTTGTTTTACAAGGAAGTAGAATAGAAAAAAGAACGAATTGGAATAAGAAACATAGAATTTAATAAAGAAACGAAAAATTAGAAGAAAAAACAAAGCATCGGAAAAAAACCAAGGATACAAAAATGTAACGAAAATAACAACAATTTATTTAAAAAAAGAAAAGGGAAATATATTGGAAAAAGTAACAAAGAACTGGAAAAAGGAAAGCAAAAATTGGAAAAGAAGCGAAGAACTGGGAAAAGGAAAGAAAAATCGGAAAAGTAACAAAGAACTGGGAAAAGGAAAGAAAAAATCGGAAAAGTAACGAAGAACTGAAAAAAGAGACAAAGAATTGGAAAACAAACGAAGAATACAAAAAAGAAACGAAGAATATTTTGGAAAAAGAAACGAAAAAAAAACGATATGTCCTACCCGACCAGTTACGCAACCGTAAAACAAAGTGACGTGACGTAGACGAAGCGAGAGCCCGGGGCCATTACGCGACGTGGATGGAAAAGTTCAAATATTGTGGCTGAACATTTTTATTGATTAGTAATCGGGGAAACAAATTGCCGGGGACACGCGACACTGCCAACGGCGGCGTATTTCAGTTGGATCGGAGATACGACGGTCTTGCGTACGCAGATTCGAACCTTGAACTTCGGATTTTTGCTACATATATTTGGCTTTAGTTATTAAATCTATTAAAATTAAGTTTTTCGTGTGTTCGGAGTTTCCGACTATGAAGTTTTGGAAAGTAAAACTACAAATGTACAAAAATATTTTTAAATATTTAAACTTTTATGTTTGGCGTATTTATTATTACAACAACGCAGAATCGAACCTTGAACTTTAAGATACATATATATACATATTTGGCTTTTAATATGCAAGTAATTAAATAAATTCTAGTGATCTTAAAATATGTACGATATTTAATTCAGAATAGACGTTTACGTTCTGACGGATTATAGATTTTTTTAACGAGTAAAAGTTTACAAACGTTACAAATAAATTAAAGTTAAAAAAGGCATTGCAAAGTACATATTTATATAAGCGGTATCATGCATTAGCACCCATTTTAAACTATTTTACGAGAGGAAATATTATACTCTTACATACGAGTACAAGACTGATGTTTCTCACTGAGCCATAATTCCACCGGAGTTGTACCTACTTAGTTTTTTTTTATTAATTTTAATGTTTTTATATAAAACGTTTTTATATAAGACTTGCATATCTATTTATTTATTAGAGATTATAAATGAGGAAACCCAAATCCAATATTGATATGCATCCATACTAATATTATAAATTCAAAAGTCTCTCTGTCTGTTACATTTTCAAGCTTAAACCGCTGAACTGACTTATATGAAAATTTATATGCAGGTCGGAGGACATGTCGTACGGACATACGTAGTTTTTATCCCGAAAATCATTCCGGGTGAACGGATTGAATGTTTTATATAAGGATATCACCAGATACCCCTCTATTTTATAATGCTGGCAGAGCCGCTAGCTAAAAGCTAGTACAGCAAAAACTTAGGCGATACAATAGAACTTAGGATTAGGAGGACTGAGACATAACTGCGTAAGTCGACATCGCGTAAGTCGGAGTATAAGAATCACGTAAGCCGGTCGTAAGTTTTGTATATAAATACATATAAACTATATTTCTTAGAAGTGTCGATTCTGCACGATGCGTTGGAATTATTGGCTAAACAATTGTATGGAGGGTAGTAAACGAATTGTGTGGTGCTTAAACAAAAATCTACGAGATTTTAAAATCGTTATCGCCGGGTCTAATACAAGTCTACCTACATGTCAACCTTTTCACACCTTGTAAGAATATATATTGGGTCAACCCTATCTAAAACAAACGCCTCACTATTTTGATTAATTGACATCGGTATGGACATTATCTTTTCATTTATCAAAACGATTTCAGCAGGAACGCTGAAAACTATTTTGCCACAATAGTACAAGGCTGACAGATCAATAATGACAGAATAGTTAGTATTAATATTAATACACGCTAGTTATTGCCTCGCTCGTTTCTTGGTGAAATGTAGGCATTTGAGTGAATATTTACGAGTTACGATATGACTAATGGCTAAGTACTATCTTACTAAACTAATGCATCTTTTAGTGTTATTAGACAGGGGAATTTTGCGCACAAGAGTTAAGTATTTCTTTCGGCAGAGGTCACTCGTGCAATCTACGATCGTATCTCAGCCAACATAGGGACAATAGCTACTCGGACCACGGATTAACAAATACAATTCGCTACAATTTCCAATGAGTCAAAACCTAAGTTTCAACAGTGCATAAATTGAATGTATGCAGAATTTGATCACGTAAAACTCACGCAACACTTACTACCAAACATCAACCTCAAAGAAAATCTAGAGCGGTTTTAAAGAGCATAAATATTTAGCAACGTCATTAACGAATACTACTCCAAAGTAGTCGTACCAACTGCCTCGATAATAAAAAAATGCAAAGCATAAAAGCGAGCTGAAAATTCATACAATATTTCAAATTACAAGTCGCATCACGCGACAGACGCGGCCACAAGCCAACCAATTACGGACAATCCGAAGCAGAAATTCGTTGAATGTTTCGTTGTTAAAAGGCAAGAACTCAATGTGTAGCGTGTCGGTGTTACGATCCAGAGATCGTGGGTTCGATCCTCACTCCCTCATCACCAACAGTGCAATATTGTGGACGGGACTCCTAGCACAAGCCGCTGAGCTTACTTGGAGGGGTGAAAAAATTACTATGTATAATGTATAAAATTACTACTACTACTATATTAGTATGTGTAGTGTGTGTAATGACATGCCACTAGTTTAGATAATGATTGAAACTCTATAATGCTATACCGACTAACTAATCGGCAAGTCATCATGAAATTTTTTGTACAATCAGAACCTTAACACGTATTTAAAACAACAACCGAAGCGAAGTTAGAGGCAAAAGCTAGTCTATTTATAAAACAAAATATGACAAGCCACAACCAACCTCGTTAGTGTCCCGCCGTAAACCTCTCGACAAGGCCGTAAAAATTATGTACAAGTTACGACTTACGACTACAACTCACCGTATTCCGGTACATTTGTTATGCGAAAAAAAAATTTTAAACATCATATTTTTGTGACACAAAACAATCATTCGACGGGCGCAACGATGTGTGTGTGTGTTCGCACGAACAATAATAAACACCAAAACCAGTCACATGTGTTTTAGAGCGGCTACGGCGTAGCGCGTCTACGACGTGCTTTCACGGAGGCCGACGTACGACTGGGAAGTAATGACATCGGCGGCGTAGCTCCGCGTAGCCATGTCGCTAACGGTAAAAAGATCATTATTTTTTTTTTCATTTTTTATCTTTCTTTAAGTTATGCGACAGAATAAATTAACTGTTTTATTTTTTAAACGTTATCATAGATACATGTATACAAGATTTCGTTTGAAAAATAACAGGTTATTTGGAGGTTACTTTGAATGTTGATCTTGTTCTAGATTGGTGTATTAAAAATATTTCCATGTCTAAAGTAGAGGTATATAGGAAAATCGGAACGGAGCGTGATAGATTCATTATAGATAGATCACAAAATGAAAATCGTGAAAACAAATTATTTTCATTGTTCGCTACTGTGTCTACGTTGAAACGAAGAATGGCATGATATGTACACTAAAAGACCATGTTAACACCTTAAAAATTATTAATCAGACCCATACCGCGCCGTACGACCCTCAAGTTAATCAAGAATTCATGTTACACGTGTCATTTCTCAACATGTGTCCCACTTACTTCTTCCTACTTAATTTATTAATTTGCAACGTTTTATTGATCGAAGGCATTCTGATGTAAGCTAGCGACTGTATACAAACGAGGGTACGTACGAGAGTACGAGAGTACGAACAAACAAACTTTATTTAAGGCTAATAGACAAATATTAATAATTCGGATAGCATATATGAACACAACCATTAGTTAAAATAATTAAATGAACTATCACTATTGTAGGCCCGAATTGAGTAGGTTGGTACTGCAACCAATTCTTTTTGTGCAACTTTTGTCAAATAATATTTTCATTAATTCGTATTGTATTTTATTAATTGTATTTTAGTGCACGTATCTTCCGAACAAGGCTGTAACTAACGTGAACGATACAAACTTTTGTTACTGAAGTTAAACGCTCGGTAGAAGTTGAAACTATTTGACCCAAATATACAGTCAAGTATTTTTGATATGATTCAAGTACGTTCGACTTAATTCGCATTACCCGACCACTTCTAGTTTTAAAACTGTCAACTGCGACACTAAACTAAACTAACGACACTATTTACGGATGAGTGGACACCTAACACTTTAAACAAATGGATGTTTCATTCGCAGGTGGGATGTCACCTCAGCCACGTTACTATAATATAATATCACATCGGAATGTGAAATAGGGCAGCACTTCTTACGTTTTATTTATAAGTAGGTAAACAATAATAAATATTTTCCCAACTACTGTCGTCTACTTCAGTTAAAGACTGCTAGTGGCGTAACAGGGACATGGAATGGGACTCAAGATCATGCTCACGATGACGGAGCATACAATAATAAAAATAACTAAAGTTAATTCAAGAATCAATAATCAAATGGTTTGCTTGTCATATACATCTTCTTTAGCCAGTGGTCATTGATTAGCCGGGTGATTGGTGATTGGCCGGGTTCTTAGGCTATGGGAGGTAGACCGGGAGAAAAAAGTCGGTTAAAAAAAAGCACTAACACTTTTTTTAAAATACGACATACATAAATTCAGTCTAAGCATGATTAGGTTATCGGGGGTAGAAAATGAAAGACGTAGTACATAGACGTAGACGTAGACGTGTTACGTAGTACGCATACTCGTATATCGTAGACAAAAACTTGTGAACTATCAAGATAACTAGAAAAAGTAAAATTAAATAGGTACAAATTATAAGTACTCGTAGTTCATAATATTTGCGGCAGTGGCCATTTATCATCGGGGTGGAAGCTTATCTCAATTGACTGCATAAAAAGCAACCTTTCGCTCATCTTTTCCTTACTCGAATATCGTCTTCTTGTGAGACTGTCGACAAATAAGTGGAGATTCGGACAAGGCGGTCACGGTAGTGAAAAGGTCGCTTTTCGTTTTGTCCACCCCCTTGACCGAGGCGGGCGCACGCGAGGGGTCGCCGACCTGTCCCCGGCGGTCACGTGACCGCGCCGTCTTCGCGCGTTAGGGCGGCGGCAGGTTGCTCCATGTAAGAAAGGTGGTGGTGGTCTACATAAAAAAATTAAAACAATGTTTATTGCCTCATATGAGAAAATCAAAAATAGAAGACGTATAAATGAAAGACTAATCAAAAATCTAAAAAGGCAGCGTCTTTTGACCAAAATTATAACGATTGCTGTTGTAAAATGTAGTATGAATAGTAGAAGAAAAATTTTAGGGGTCTTTATTACAGAACCCAAAAATTACAGATTTTTTGTCTGTTTGTCTGTGCGTTTGTGCACGCTAATCTCGGAAACGCCTAATCCAATTTGAATGCGGTTTTCACTGATGTATTGGGGTAAGCTTCACTTAGCATTTAGTGTTTGTTTCATAAAAAATATTCATAAATATAAATGTTGTAGGACGGGGACAGGGAAGCGGTACGAAGTTTGCCGGGCCATCTAATAACGTAATTAAATAAAATCCATGTATGTCATAGTATAAAATATTCAAAATAAAATCCATATCAATATAATGTGGCGCTACCCTTCAGATTCGACGATTACGTGTATTAAAGCCTTTTGAAGGCAATTTAATGACTTCGGCTACGTAATAATTATCGTTTTACGATACGATTACAGTGGATTATGCAACGGGATAGGGTTCTTGCGATTATACTTCGCTAATACAAAACGAATGGCATAATAATTGTGTCTTTGTACAATTTTAATATTTTGTTTACAACAACTCGACTTCAGCTATAGAGTTATGTTAGATACTTATTTAAAAAAACTAAGTTCACACTCATAGGACGTGGGTCCTATGAGCATTGCCAGTGGGTGGATGCCATGAACAATACATAAACACAACACAAACTTCCAGACTGAGATCAGAAAGGACTCATTCACATTTCTGCTTCGCTGCGAATCGAACCATCTATGGGCAGTCCGGCGTAGTGACCATTGCGCCATACGGGTCGTCTGCTATTGCGGGATATAATAGCTATTGGCGAATCGAATTACAGACACTACCTCATAAATACACCAACATGGGATAACACGTAACAATATGTATTATACATACATATACACATAACACAATTTCACAGCGGTATACACCATATTTATAAAAAATATATTAATAAATAAAAAGGTATTATTTAAGTATTCAATCTCTAATAATTACGAGGTAACTAGCTGACCCGGCGCACTTCGTACTGCCTCACTCTATAATTGAAATGAAATTACACGAAATGATAAATTAATTATTTATCAAACGACCTATCTGCCGCAAATGATATTTTCAGCGCGCATTATGTTAATCGCGGACAATTATTTAAAACGACTGACAGTTATGTCACCAAGTAACAGTTATGCAACATCAATATTTTCGTTGTTTTTTCTGCCTCTACTTTCGTTTCTGTTTCTCCATTTCTTTTACCCCGTTTCTGTTTCAATAGAAACATGCTATCGCTGATCTATTTGTAGTATTTTTGTAGATCTACAATTCTCTACTTTAGTGTATCTCTGCTGCTAAGCGGAGCACGCGAGAAAAGCTCCCAGCAGGCGAGATTTGTTAGAACCGCGCGACCTCTTTATCAAACAATCGTCAATTTACATAAACCGTAATGTACTATTAACCTAAACCTTCCTCAAGAATTGCACTATCTTTTAGTAAAAACCGTACAAAAATCTGTTTAGTATATTTTGAGAAAATCGGCAGCATACACCTAGACAGCTTTTGGAGACTTATATGTATACGCAGATATTAATAAAAATGTTTTTATTACACTTAAAACATTCCGTTTGACATGAAGTCTGTTTTCAGAATAAGGAATAATAATATAACCAGAATAAGTATTTTATATGCTCCAAGGTCTGTTTCAGGACTAAATTTACTTCAGTGGCGATTCAAGGGCTACATTTTCTTCATTAGATCAGAAACCCTAAGTATTGCGGTACCACTTCATGTTTGTGGAATTATGGCGCTAATCATGTTTTCCAAGCAAGCCACATTAAGGGCAGGGCGTATGTTTGTGTAAGAACCGTGACGTAATCTCTGGCTTGGCCTACTGATGGACGCGATATGCGAAATTACCCTAAAGTAGAGTAATACATCGAAAACATATTTCTTTGACAAACTCAAAGTAAGCTACCGAACTAGATAACATCTTACGAAATCAAATACCTACGAAAATTTGTAGGTAAATCCTTTTTAGACGGTCTTACGACATTCTATGGTTCGACGCCGGAGGCGCCACAGCCACATTATTTCTGCCCTACAATAGCTGTGTTCTTGCTGCTTTGTTCTGGTTTGAAGAATGGGTAGCGAGACTTAATTGAGGCGTTTTTTACTCCCCAGGGATAGCAACGCATCTGTGGTCGACTTAAGAACTTCGATTCTGCCTTAGGTTGATTACAGACCGTGGGCGGCAGTGACCATTTACCATTAGGTGGACTGTATATTCGTTTGCTACCTTAAACTTTAACGCTGTTCTTCACGTGCACTCCTATTTATTGTACGTATGAAATTAATAGTATCAGGCGTAATTTGCGGAAATACATACGTCTACGTAATAGTACGTATGAACTATAGCGAATGAGCGACCCAAGACTCCGTGTACGGTCTCGTAGGTAAATTACTGCACCTATTACGGCCGGCGATAACAATCTACTTCAAATTGTGGTGCAACGACCGCAGCCTACGTAATAAATAAAAACACTTCACACTTCAATGAGTAAGGCTAGGGTCTGATCGGGATAGTAAAGCGATATATAATGTTGTTAAAAAAATACCTAGTGCGGGTCCTTTCCAAGGTACCCAATACCGTTCGGTGCCACCTATGGATTATGGGGGTACTCAGATGCACCGACGAACTATCTCCCTGAGTACCGACCAGCACGGCGCCGCATCGCGTACACCTCGTGGGAAGATTATGCCTCAACCCAACCTTGCCTTTTACGCGATGTGAGGACACCCTCAACGACGACCTTACTGGAGTCGGGGACTGGACGGTTCGAGCTCCCACTCCTACCGCCCCGACACCGGTCGACCCCTTTTCGTCGTCTCTTACCATGCTGCCATGAGACACAGATGCTATTCTCTAAGTCACTACAGACGAAACAATGGGAAAACACTAGGCTAGGCCTAGCCATACTCCTATTAATCAGCTTAAAGCTTAAACATGAAGTGCCATAGAGTGAAGAGTGTTTTTTAATATCGCCTTGGTCTAATCGGCACCAATGTTTTTTTCATCCGGGTATACATTATCTGTATGACTGTTTATCTAAGATATATGGTTACCCAGATTACTGACAAATACCTCACATGCATATAAATCAATCTTTAACAGTCTCTATCTAGTTAAAGATTGATTTATATGCATGATTTTGAATAACTAATGTTTAATTTTAACGTTAAACCTCTGTAGGTATTCCTACCTACAATGTAGTTCGATCTCGGATCGCAGCTTTAGTTTTTAATTAAATAAAAAAAATGTGATATGAATTACAATAACATTAAAATTATGATTGTGTACTATACAAAACCAAATACGCTGGTCCATTTATAATTTGTGCATAAAACATATTTTAGAAAATATGCTCGTTTTAGGAATTAACTTGTAATTAAATGATGAACTTACTTAAATGATGACATATTTGCAATTTATTATTTTTATTATTATTATAAACTAATCTCATTGTAATTTTTATTAATTGACATTTATATTGACATGACGTAATCTGACATCATTTAATTAACTATTATTATTTCAAATTGATACATAAACTTATTTTTAATTATTGTTTTTAAATTTTTATATGGACATATTCATTTTGATAATTTTGTTTAATTTGTTATTTTTGTACTGTTGGCTGATCTATCGAATTGGGACACCCTGTAATGATAGGTTAGTTAGAATTTTAAGAAATAAATAAAATAAAATAAAATAAAAACAATTAACAAATAACACAACAAACAAACCCCACAAATAATTAAACAGTTAATATTTGTATATAATTAAACAATTACATTGTAAGCTAAGCTAAGCTAAGCTAAGCTTGGCTTCCAGGTATTGTTACAATGTGTACCTTGCAAATAATGTCCTCTCACCTATTAGTAGGTACCCTAAGTACAGTGTAACAAACACACGGTTTCTGGGTACGTAATCAATCGTGCAGTTCGCCGAAGTCTGCATCAGTTGTCGCAGCACTTGATAGCAACGTCAAAACAAGCTCTTAACTTTAGTAACAAGTATATACCTGGAATCACTCGAGCCCGGTTTTTGGCGATCTGAGCATTTCTTTGACACTTGAGACAATAAATAGTCTATTAATATCGGTATCATGGGCGTACCCAGATTCCAGGCTAGGGGGAGGGGCAGGGGGGTGGGGGGCAAATAAAAGTTTTCAGCGGGGCGCGGGTTTTAGAAATTAATGAATATTATATTATACTGCAAATTAAGAATTGTGAATCGACAACACAAATGCTGATATTCGTCATTTTCTGGCGGTTGATGTCGCAGCGCAGATAATGGATAAGTAATAAAACAGACAGACAGATTAGTTGTTACACTCGTTACATCAGTCTCGATACAAAACACGTCTTACCTACTGCCGTTCTATTATTAATATTCATATTTCTATGGATATTCTGACACACTGCTTCCACTATTTACTTAAACTTGAGAAATATTGATATTAAATATTGATAAACTTGAGAATATATAAACATTAAAAGGTTGGATTTAATTCACCAAAATTAGTGTAATTTTTTAAGGTGGTAGAGCTCTTTACAGTTTGTCTCCGAAGG